>CAUVYP010000878.1:180000-207500 GCA_963556195.1 Sepiola atlantica
CACTAGTAGTACCCTATTACTGTTTGTCGCATCATTTGCTAAAAAAAAAAAAAAAAAAAAAAAAAAGAAGAAAAATTAGATGCTTACAGCACCTGGTATTCCCAAGTGGTCACCCATCTAAGTACTGACCAGGCTCTACGTTGCTTAACTTCGGTGATCGGACGAGAACCGGTGTTTTCAGCGTGATATGGCCGTAAGCGGATATCTTACAACATTTTTACCATTAAACCATTAGTTTGCTTCCCTTATTCTATTTACTTTTCATCATTCATTCAAACCTGGTTTTAATCACACTGTTTTTACACTTTTTATTAAATTTACCCTTTCAAAACACATATTTAAACTGCATGAGAATTAAAACACACACACATCCAAATAAATATAAATTCTACTATCTTAGGCGATTAAATAATAAACAGACTGAAAAACATAAAGAGAACATAATTTATTTGGGAATTTAATGTGCCGCATAAAAATTTAACGTAAAGCGAATACCCACTCCCAGGACGCGAGGTTGTAATGATTTATATCTACCGCCAACTATTTCAGCCTTGAGTAATGGCAAACACTAGTAGTACCCTATTACTGTTTGTCGCATCATTTGCTAAAAAAAAAAAAAAAAAAAAAAAAGAAGAAAAATTAGATGCTTACAGCACCTGGTATTCCCAAGTGGTCACCCATCTAAGTACTGACCAGGCTCTACGTTGCTTAACTTCGGTGATCGGACGAGAACCGGTGTTTTCAGCCTGATATGGCCGTAAGCGGATATCTTACAACATTTTTACCATTAAACCATTAGTTTGCTTCCCTTATTCTATTTACTTTTCATCATTCATTCAAACCTGGTTTTAATCACACTGTTTTTACACTTTTTATTAAATTTACCCTTTGAAAACACATATTTAAACTGCATGAGAATTAAAACACACACACATCCAAATAAATATAAATTCTACTATCTTAGGCGATTAAATAATAAACAGACTGAAAAACAAAAAGAGAACATAATTTATTTGGGAATTTAATGTGCCGCATAAAAATTTAACGTAAAGCGAATACCCACTCCCAGGACGCGAGGTTGTAATGATTTATATCTACCGCCAACTATTTAAGCCTTGAGTAATCGCAAACACTAGTAGTACCCTATTACTGTTTGTCGCATCATTTGCTAAAAAAAAAAAAAAAAAAAAAAAAAAAAAAAAAGAAGAAAAATTAGATGCTTACAGCACCTGGTATTCCCAAGTGGTCACCCATCTAAGTACTGACCAGGCTCTACGTTGCTTAACTTCGGTGATCGGACGAGAACCGGTGTTTTCAGCGTGATATGGCCGTAAGCGGATATCTTACAACATTTTTACCATTAAACCATTAGTTTGCTTCCCTTATTCTATTTACTTTTCATCATTCATTCAAACCTGGTTTTAATCACACTGTTTTTACACTTTTTATTAAATTTACCCTTTCAAAACACATATTTAAACTGCATGAGAATTAAAACACACACACATCCAAATAAATATAAATTCTACTATCTTAGGCGATTAAATAATAAACAGACTGAAAAACAAAAAGAGAACATAATTTATTTGGGAATTTAATGTGCCGCATAAAAATTTAACGTAAAGCGAATACCCACTCCCAGGACGCGAGGTTGTAATGATTTATATCTACCGCCAACTATTTCAGCCTTGAGTAATCGCAAACACTAGTAGTACCCTATTACTGTTTGTCGCATCATTTGCTAAAAAAAAAAAAAAAAAAAAAAAAGAAGAAAAATTAGATGCTTACAGCACCTGGTATTCCCAAGTGGTCACCCATCTAAGTACTGACCAGGCTCTACGTTGCTTAACTTCGGTGATCGGACGAGAACCGGTGTTTTCAGCGTGATATGGCCGTAAGCGGATATCTTACAACATTTTTACCATGAAACCATTAGTTTGCTTCCCTTATTCTATTTACTTTTCATCATTCATTCAAACCTGGTTTTAATCACACTGTTTTTACACTTTTTATTAAATTTACCCTTTCAAAACACATATTTAAACTGCATGAGAATTAAAACACACACACATCCAAATAAATATAAATTCTACTATCTTAGGCGATTAAATAATAAACAGACTGAAAAACAAAAAGAGAACATAATTTATTTGGGACTTTAATGTGCCGCATAAAAATTTAACGTAAAGCGAATACCCACTCCCAGGACGCGAGGTTGTAATGATTTATATCTACCGCCAACTATTTCAGCCTTGAGTAATCGCAAACACTAGTAGTACCCTATTACTGTTTCTCGCATCATTTGCTAAAAAAAAAAAAAAAAAAAAAAAAGAAGAAAAATTAGATGCTTACAGCACCTGGTATTCCCAAGTGGTCACCCATCTAAGTACTGACCAGGCTCTACGTTGCTTAACTTCGGTGATCGGACGAGAACCGGTGTTTTCAGCCTGATATGGCCGTAAGCGGATATCTTACAACATTTTTACCATTAAACCATTAGTTTGCTTCCCTTATTCTATTTACTTTTCATCATTCATTCAAACCTGGTTTTAATCACACTGTTTTTACACTTTTTATTAAATTTACCCTTTCAAAACACATATTTAAACTGCATGAGAATTAAAACACACACACATCCAAATAAATATAAATTCTACTATCTTAGGCGATTAAATAATAAACAGACTGAAAAACAAAAAGAGAACATAATTTATTTGGGAATTTAATGTGCCGCATAAAAATTTAACGTAAAGCGAATACCCACTCCCAGGACGCGAGGTTGTAATGATTTATATCTACCGCCAACTATTTCAGCCTTGAGTAATCGCAAACACTAGTAGTACCCTATTACTGTTTGTCGCATCATTTGCTAAAAAAAAAAAAAAAAAAAAAAAAAAGAAGAAAAATTAGATGCTTACAGCACCTGGTATTCCCAAGTGGTCACCCATCTAAGTACTGACCAGGCTCTACGTTGCTTAACTTCGGTGATCGGACGAGAACCGGTGTTTTCAGCGTGATATGGCCGTAAGCGGATATCTTACAACATTTTTACCATTAAACCATTAGTTTGCTTCCCTTATTCTATTTACTTTTCATCATTCATTCAAACCTGGTTTTAATCACACTGTTTTTACACTTTTTATTAAATTTACCCTTTCAAAACACATATTTAAACTGCATGAGAATTAAAACACACACACATCCAAATAAATATAAATTCTACTATCTTAGGCGATTAAATAATAAACAGACTGAAAAACAAAAAGAGAACATAATTTATTTGGGAATTTAATGTGCCGCATAAAAATTTAACGTAAAGCGAATACCCACTCCCAGGACGCGAGGTTGTAATGATTTATATCTACCGCCAACTATTTCAGCCTTGAGTAATCGCAAACACTAGTAGTACCCTATTACTGTTTGTCGCATCATTTGCTAAAAAAAAAAAAAAAAAAAAAAAAAAGAAGAAAAATTAGATGCTTACAGCACCTGGTATTCCCAAGTGGTCACCCATCTAAGTACTGACCAGGCTCTACGTTGCTTAACTTCGGTGATCGGACGAGAACCGGTGTTTTCAGCGTGATATGGCCGTAAGCGGATATCTTACAACATTTTTACCATTAAACCATTAGTTTGCTTCCCTTATTCTATTTACTTTTCATCATTCATTCAAACCTGGTTTTAATCACACTGTTTTTACACTTTTTATTAAATTTACCCTTTCAAAACACATATTTAAACTGCATGAGAATTAAAACACACACACATCCAAATAAATATAAATTCTACTATCTTAGGCGATTAAATAATAAACAGACTGAAAAACAAAAAGAGAACATAATTTATTTGGGAATTTAATGTGCCGCATAAAAATTTAACGTAAAGCGAATACCCACTCCCAGGACGCGAGGTTGTAATGATTTATATCTACCGCCAACTATTTCAGCCTTGAGTAATCGCAAACACTAGTAGTACCCTATTACTGTTTGTCGCATCATTTGCTAAAAAAAAAAAAAAAAAAAAAAAAAGAAGAAAAATTAGATGCTTACAGCACCTGGTATTCCCAAGTGGTCACCCATCTAAGTACTGACCAGGCTCTACGTTGCTTAACTTCGGTGATCGGACGAGAACCGGTGTTTTCAGCGTGATATGGCCGTAAGCGGATATCTTACAACATTTTTACCATTAAACCATTAGTTTGCTTCCCTTATTCTATTTACTTTTCATCATTCATTCAAACCTGGTTTTAATCACACTGTTTTTACACTTTTTATTAAATTTACCCTTTCAAAACACATATTTAAACTGCATGAGAATTAAAACACACACACATCCAAATAAATATAAATTCTACTATCTTAGGCGATTAAATAATAAACAGACTGAAAAACAAAAAGAGAACATAATTTATTTGGGACTTTAATGTGCCGCATAAAAATTTAACGTAAAGCGAATACCCACTCCCAGGACGCGAGGTTGTAATGATTTATATCTACCGCCAACTATTTCAGCCTTGAGTAATCGCAAACACTAGTAGTACCCTATTACTGTTTCTCGCATCATTTGCTAAAAAAAAAAAAAAAAAAAAAAAAAGAAGAAAAATTAGATGCTTACAGCACCTGGTATTCCCAAGTGGTCACCCATCTAAGTACTGACCAGGCTCTACGTTGCTTAACTTCGGTGATCGGACGAGAACCGGTGTTTTCAGCGTGATATGGCCGTAAGCGGATATCTTACAACATTTTTACCATTAAACCATTAGTTTGCTTCCCTTATTCTATTTACTTTTCATCATTCATTCAAACCTGGTTTTAATCACACTGTTTTTACACTTTTTATTAAATTTACCCTTTCAAAACACATATTTAAACTGCATGAGAATTAAAACACACACACATCCAAATAAATATAAATTCTACTATCTTAGGCGATTAAATAATAAACAGACTGAAAAACAAAAAGAGAACATAATTTATTTGGGAATTTAATGTGCCGCATAAAAATTTAACGTAAAGCGAATACCCACTCCCAGGACGCGAGGTTGTAATGATTTATATCTACCGCCAACTATTTCAGCCTTGAGTAATCGCAAACACTAGTAGTACCCTATTACTGTTTGTCGCATCATTTGCTAAAAAAAAAAAAAAAAAAAAAAAAAGAAGAAAAATTAGATGCTTACAGCACCTGGTATTCCCAAGTGGTCACCCATCTAAGTACTGACCACGCTCTACGTTGCTTAACTTCGGTGATCGGACGAGAACCGGTGTTTTCAGCGTGATATGGCCGTAAGCGGATATCTTACAACATTTTTACCATTAAACCATTAGTTTGCTTCCCTTATTCTATTTACTTTTCATCATTCATTCAAACCTGGTTTTAATCACACTGTTTTTACACTTTTTATTAAATTTACCCTTTCAAAACACATATTTAAACTGCATGAGAATTAAAACACACACACATCCAAATAAATATAAATTCTACTATCTTAGGCGATTAAATAATAAACAGACTGAAAAACAAAAAGAGAACATAATTTATTTGGGAATTTAATGTGCCGCATAAAAATTTAACGTAAAGCGAATACCCACTCCCAGGACGCGAGGTTGTAATGATTTATATCTACCGCCAACTATTTAAGCCTTGAGTAATCCCAAACACTAGTAGTACCCTATTACTGTTTGTCGCATCATTTGCTAAAAAAAAAAAAAAAAAAAAAAAAAAAAAAAGAAGAAAAATTAGATGCTTACAGCACCTGGTATTCCCAAGTGGTCACCCATCTAAGTACTGACCAGGCTCTACGTTGCTTAACTTCGGTGATCGGACGAGAACCGGTGTTTTCAGCGTGATATGGCCGTAAGCGGATATCTTACAACATTTTTACCATTAAACCATTAGTTTGCTTCCCTTATTCTATTTACTTTTCATCATTCATTCAAACCTGGTTTTAATCACACTGTTTTTACACGTTTTATTAAATTTACCCTTTCAAAACACATATTTAAACTGCATGAGAATTAAAACACACACACATCCAAATAAATATAAATTCTACTATCTTAGGCGATTAAATAATAAACAGACTGAAAAACAAAAAGAGAACATAATTTATTTGGGAATTTAATGTGCCGCATAAAAATTTAACGTAAAGCGAATACCCACTCCCAGGACGCGAGGTTGTAATGATTTATATCTACCGCCAACTATTTCAGCCTTGAGTAATCGCAAACACTAGTAGTACCCTATTACTGTTTGTCGCATCATTTGCTAAAAAAAAAAAAAAAAAAAAAAAAAAGAAGAAAAATTAGATGCTTACAGCACCTGGTATTCCCAAGTGGTCACCCATCTAAGTACTGACCAGGCTCTACGTTGCTTAACTTCGGTGATCGGACGAGAACCGGTGTTTTCAGCGTGATATGGCCGTAAGCGGATATCTTACAACATTTTTACCATTAAACCATTAGTTTGCTTCCCTTATTCTATTTACTTTTCATCATTCATTCAAACCTGGTTTTAATCACACTGTTTTTACACTTTTTATTAAATTTACCCTTTCAAAACACATATTTAAACTGCATGAGAATTAAAACACACACACATCCAAATAAATATAAATTCTACTATCTTAGGCGATTAAATAATAAACAGACTGAAAAACATAAAGAGAACATAATTTATTTGGGAATTTAATGTGCCGCATAAAAATTTAACGTAAAGCGAATACCCACTCCCAGGACGCGAGGTTGTAATGATTTATATCTACCGCCAACTATTTCAGCCTTGAGTAATGGCAAACACTAGTAGTACCCTATTACTGTTTGTCGCATCATTTGCTAAAAAAAAAAAAAAAAAAAAAAAAAAAGAAGAAAAATTAGATGCTTACAGCACCTGGTATTCCCAAGTGGTCACCCATCTAAGTACTGACCAGGCTCTACGTTGCTTAACTTCGGTGATCGGACGAGAACCGGTGTTTTCAGCCTGATATGGCCGTAAGCGGATATCTTACAACATTTTTACCATTAAACCATTAGTTTGCTTCCCTTATTCTATTTACTTTTCATCATTCATTCAAACCTGGTTTTAATCACACTGTTTTTACACTTTTTATTAAATTTACCCTTTGAAAACACATATTTAAACTGCATGAGAATTAAAACACACACACATCCAAATAAATATAAATTCTACTATCTTAGGCGATTAAATAATAAACAGACTGAAAAACAAAAAGAGAACATAATTTATTTGGGAATTTAATGTGCCGCATAAAAATTTAACGTAAAGCGAATACCCACTCCCAGGACGCGAGGTTGTAATGATTTATATCTACCGCCAACTATTTAAGCCTTGAGTAATCGCAAACACTAGTAGTACCCTATTACTGTTTGTCGCATCATTTGCTAAAAAAAAAAAAAAAAAAAAAAAAAAAAAAAAAAAAAAAGAAGAAAAATTAGATGCTTACAGCACCTGGTATTCCCAAGTGGTCACCCATCTAAGTACTGACCAGGCTCTACGTTGCTTAACTTCGGTGATCGGACGAGAACCGGTGTTTTCAGCGTGATATGGCCGTAAGCGGATATCTTACAACATTTTTACCATTAAACCATTAGTTTGCTTCCCTTATTCTATTTACTTTTCATCATTCATTCAAACCTGGTTTTAATCACACTGTTTTTACACTTTTTATTAAATTTACCCTTTCAAAACACATATTTAAACTGCATGAGAATTAAAACACACACACATCCAAATAAATATAAATTCTACTATCTTAGGCGATTAAATAATAAACAGACTGAAAAACAAAAAGAGAACATAATTTATTTGGGAATTTAATGTGCCGCATAAAAATTTAACGTAAAGCGAATACCCACTCCCAGGACGCGAGGTTGTAATGATTTATATCTACCGCCAACTATTTCAGCCTTGAGTAATCGCAAACACTAGTAGTACCCTATTACTGTTTGTCGCATCATTTGCTAAAAAAAAAAAAAAAAAAAAAAAAAGAAGAAAAATTAGATGCTTACAGCACCTGGTATTCCCAAGTGGTCACCCATCTAAGTACTGACCAGGCTCTACGTTGCTTAACTTCGGTGATCGGACGAGAACCGGTGTTTTCAGCGTGATATGGCCGTAAGCGGATATCTTACAACATTTTTACCATTAAACCATTAGTTTGCTTCCCTTATTCTATTTACTTTTCATCATTCATTCAAACCTGGTTTTAATCACACTGTTTTTACACTTTTTATTAAATTTACCCTTTCAAAACACATATTTAAACTGCATGAGAATTAAAACACACACACATCCAAATAAATATAAATTCTACTATCTTAGGCGATTAAATAATAAACAGACTGAAAAACAAAAAGAGAACATAATTTATTTGGGAATTTAATGTGCCGCATAAAAATTTAACGTAAAGCGAATACCCACTCCCAGGACGCGAGGTTGTAATGATTTATATCTACCGCCAACTATTTAAGCCTTGAGTAATCGCAAACACTAGTAGTACCCTATTACTGTTTGTCGCATCATTTGCTAAAAAAAAAAAAAAAAAAAAAAAAAAAAAAAAAAAAAAAAAAAAAAAAGAAGAAAAATTAGATGCTTACAGCACCTGGTATTCCCAAGTGGTCACCCATCTAAGTACTGACCAGGCTCTACGTTGCTTAACTTCGGTGATCGGACGAGAACCGGTGTTTTCAGCGTGATATGGCCGTAAGCGGATATCTTACAACATTTTTACCATTAAACCATTAGTTTGCTTCCCTTATTCTATTTACTTTTCATCATTCATTCAAACCTGGTTTTAATCACACTGTTTTTACACTTTTTATTAAATTTACCCTTTCAAAACACATATTTAAACTGCATGAGAATTAAAACACACACACATCCAAATAAATATAAATTCTACTATCTTAGGCGATTAAATAATAAACAGACTGAAAAACAAAAAGAGAACATAATTTATTTGGGAATTTAATGTGCCGCATAAAAATTTAACGTAAAGCGAATACCCACTCCCAGGACGCGAGGTTGTAATGATTTATATCTACCGCCAACTATTTCAGCCTTGAGTAATCGCAAACACTAGTAGTACCCTATTACTGTTTGTCGCATCATTTGCTAAAAAAAAAAAAAAAAAAAAAAAAAGAAGAAAAATTAGATGCTTACAGCACCTGGTATTCCCAAGTGGTCACCCATCTAAGTACTGACCAGGCTCTACGTTGCTTAACTTCGGTGATCGGACGAGAACCGGTGTTTTCAGCGTGATATGGCCGTAAGCGGATATCTTACAACATTTTTACCATTAAACCATTAGTTTGCTTCCCTTATTCTATTTACTTTTCATCATTCATTCAAACCTGGTTTTAATCACACTGTTTTTACACTTTTTATTAAATTTACCCTTTCAAAACACATATTTAAACTGCATGAGAATTAAAACACACACACATCCAAATAAATATAAATTCTACTATCTTAGGCGATTAAATAATAAACAGACTGAAAAACAAAAAGAGAACATAATTTATTTGGGAATTTAATGTGCCGCATAAAAATTTAACGTAAAGCGAATACCCACTCCCAGGACGCGAGGTTGTAATGATTTATATCTACCGCCAACTATTTCAGCCTTGAGTAATCGCAAACACTAGTAGTACCCTATTACTGTTTGTCGCATCATTTGCTAAAAAAAAAAAAAAAAAAAAAAAAAAAAGAAGAAAAATTAGATGCTTACAGCACCTGGTATTCCCAAGTGGTCACCCATCTAAGTACTGACCAGGCTCTACGTTGCTTAACTTCGGTGATCGGACGAGAACCGGTGTTTTCAGCGTGATATGGCCGTAAGCGGATATCTTACAACATTTTTACCATTAAACCATTAGTTTGCTTCCCTTATTCTATTTACTTTTCATCATTCATTCAAACCTGGTTTTAATCACACTGTTTTTACACTTTTTATTAAATTTACCCTTTCAAAACACATATTTAAACTGCATGAGAATTAAAACACACACACATCCAAATAAATATAAATTCTACTATCTTAGGCGATTAAATAATAAACAGACTGAAAAACAAAAAGAGAACATAATTTATTTGGGAATTTAATTTGCCGCATAAAAATTTAACGTAAAGCGAATACCCACTCCCAGGACGCGAGGTTGTAATGATTTATATCTACCGCCAACTATTTCAGCCTTGAGTAATCGCAAACACTAGTAGTACCCTATTACTGTTTGTCGCATCATTTGCTAAAAAAAAAAAAAAAAAAAAAAAAAAGAAGAAAAATTAGATGCTTACAGCACCTGGTATTCCCAAGTGGTCACCCATCTAAGTACTGACCAGGCTCTACGTTGCTTAACTTCGGTGATCGGACGAGAACCGGTGTTTTCAGCGTGATATGGCCGTAAGCGGATATCTTACAACATTTTTACCATTAAACCATTAGTTTGCTTCCCTTATTCTATTTACTTTTCATCATTCATTCAAACCTGGTTTTAATCACACTGTTTTTACACTTTTTATTAAATTTACCCTTTCAAAACACATATTTAAACTGCATGAGAATTAAAACACACACACATCCAAATAAATATAAATTCTACTATCTTAGGCGATTAAATAATAAACAGACTGAAAAACAAAAAGAGAACATAATTTATTTGGGAATTTAATGTGCCGCATAAAAATTTAACGTAAAGCGAATACCCACTCCCAGGACGCGAGGTTGTAATGATTTATATCTACCGCCAACTATTTCAGCCTTGAGTAATCGCAAACACTAGTAGTACCCTATTACTGTTTGTCGCATCATTTGCTAAAAAAAAAAAAAAAAAAAAAAAAAGAAGAAAAATTAGATGCTTACAGCACCTGGTATTCCCAAGTGGTCACCCATCTAAGTACTGACCACGCTCTACGTTGCTTAACTTCGGTGATCGGACGAGAACCGGTGTTTTCAGCGTGATATGGCCGTAAGCGGATATCTTACAACATTTTTACCATTAAACCATTAGTTTGCTTCCCTTATTCTATTTACTTTTCATCATTCATTCAAACCTGGTTTTAATCACACTGTTTTTACACTTTTTATTAAATTTACCCTTTCAAAACACATATTTAAACTGCATGAGAATTAAAACACACACACATCCGAATAAATATAAATTCTACTATCTTAGGCGATTTAATAATAAACAGACTGAAAAACAAAAAGAGAACATAATTTATTTGGGAATTTAATGTGCCGCATAAAAATTTAACGTAAAGCGAATACCCACTCCCAGGACGCGAGGTTGTAATGATTTATATCTACCGCCAACTATTTCAGCCTTGAGTAATCGCAAACACTAGTAGTACCCTATTACTGTTTGTCGCATCATTTGCTAAAAAAAAAAAAAAAAAAAAAAAAGAAGAAAAATTAGATGCTTACAGCACCTGGTATTCCCAAGTGGTCACCCATCTAAGTACTGACCAGGCTCTACGTTGCTTAACTTCGGTGATCGGACGAGAACCGGTGTTTTCAGCGTGATATGGCCGTAAGCGGATATCTTACAACATTTTTACCATTAAACCATTAGTTTGCTTCCCTTATTCTATTTACTTTTCATCATTCATTCAAACCTGGTTTTAATCACACTGTTTTTACACTTTTTATTAAATTTACCCTTTCAAAACACATATTTAAACTGCATGAGAATTAAAACACACACACATCCGAATAAACATAAATTCTACTATCTTAGGCGATTAAATAATAAACAGACTGAAAAACAAAAAGAGAACATAATTTATTTGGGAATTTAATGTGCCGCATAAAAATTTAACGTAAAGCGAATACCCACTCCCAGGACGCGAGGTTGTAATGATTTATATCTACCGCCAACTATTTCAGCCTTGAGTAATCGCAAACACTAGTAGTACCCTATTACTGTTTGTCGCATCATTTGCTAAAAAAAAAAAAAAAAAAAAAAAAAAGAAGAAAAATTAGATGCTTACAGCACCTGGTATTCCCAAGTGGTCACCCATCTAAGTACTGACCAGGCTCTACGTTGCTTAACTTCGGTGATCGGACGAGAACCGGTGTTTTCAGCGTGATATGGCCGTAAGCGGATATCTTACAACATTTTTACCATTAAACCATTAGTTTGCTTCCCTTATTCTATTTACTTTTCATCATTCATTCAAACCTGGTTTTAATCACACTGTTTTTACACTTTTTATTAAATTTACCCTTTCAAAACACATATTTAAACTGCATGAGAATTAAAACACACACACATCCAAATAAATATAAATTCTACTATCTTAGGCGATTAAATAATAAACAGACTGAAAAACAAAAAGAGAACATAATTTATTTGGGAATTTAATGTGCCGCATAAAAATTTAACGTAAAGCGAATACCCACTCCCAGGACGCGAGGTTGTAATGATTTATATCTACCGCCAACTATTTAAGCCTTGAGTAATCGCAAACACTAGTAGTACCCTATTACTGTTTGTCGCATCATTTGCTAAAAAAAAAAAAAAAAAAAAAAAAAAAAAAGAAAAAAAATTAGATGCTTACAGCACCTGGTATTCCCAAGTGGTCACCCATCTAAGTACTGACCAGGCTCTACGTTGCTTAACTTCGGTGATCGGACGAGAACCGGTGTTTTCAGCGTGATATGGCCGTAAGCGGATATCTTACAACATTTTTACCATTAAACCATTAGTTTGCTTCCCTTATTCTATTTACTTTTCATCATTCATTCAAACCTGGTTTTAATCACACTGTTTTTACACTTTTTATAAAATTTACCCTTTCAAAACACATATTTAAACTGCATGAGAATTAAAACACACACACATCCAAATAAATATAAATTCTACTATCTTAGGCGATTAAATAATAAACAGACTGAAAAACAAAAAGAGAACATAATTTATTTGGGAATTTAATGTGCCGCATAAAAATTTAACGTAAAGCGAATACCCACTCCCAGGACGCGAGGTTGTAATGATTTATATCTACCGCCAACTATTTCAGCCTTGAGTAATCGCAAACACTAGTAGTACCCTATTACTGTTTGTCGCATCATTTGCTAAAAAAAAAAAAAAAAAAAAAAAAAAAAAAGAAGAAAAATTAGATGCTTACAGCACCTGGTATTCCCAAGTGGTCACCCATCTAAGTACTGACCAGGCTCTACGTTGCTTAACTTCGGTGATCGGACGAGAACCGGTGTTTTCAGCGTGATATGGCCGTAAGCGGATATCTTACAACATTTTTACCATTAAACCATTAGTTTGCTTCCCTTATTCTATTTACTTTTCATCATTCATTCAAACCTGGTTTTAATCACACTGTTTTTACACTTTTTATTAAATTTACCCTTTCAAAACACATATTTAAACTGCATGAGAATTAAAACACACACACATCCAAATAAATATAAATTCTACTATCTTAGGCGATTAAATAATAAACAGACTGAAAAACAAAAAGAGAACATAATTTATTTGGGAATTTAATGTGCCGCATAAAAATTTAACGTAAAGCGAATACCCACTCCCAGGACGCGAGGTTGTAATGATTTATATCTACCGCCAACTATTTCAGCCTTGAGTAATCGCAAACACTAGTAGTACCCTATTACTGTTTGTCGCATCATTTGCTAAAAAAAAAAAAAAAAAAAAAAAAAGAAGAAAAATTAGATGCTTACAGCACCTGGTATTCCCAAGTGGTCACCCATCTAAGTACTGACCAGGCTCTACGTTGCTTAACTTCGGTGATCGGACGAGAACCGGTGTTTTCAGCGTGATATGGCCGTAAGCGGATATCTTACAACATTTTTACCATTAAACCATTAGTTTGCTTCCCTTATTCTATTTACTTTTCATCATTCATTCAAACCTGGTTTTAATCACACTGTTTTTACACTTTTTATTAAATTTACCCTTTCAAAACACATATTTAAACTGCATGAGAATTAAAACACACACACATCCAAATAAATATAAATTCTACTATCTTAGGCGATTAAATAATAAACAGACTGAAAAACAAAAAGAGAACATAATTTATTTGGGAATTTAATGTGCCGCATAAAAATTTAACGTAAAGCGAATACCCACTCCCAGGACGCGAGGTTGTAATGATTTATATCTACCGCCAACTATTTCAGCCTTGAGTAATCGCAAACACTAGTAGTACCCTATTACTGTTTGTCGCATCATTTGCTAAAAAAAAAAAAAAAAAAAAAAGAAAAAAAATTAGATGCTTACAGCACCTGGTATTCCCAAGTGGTCACCCATCTAAGTACTGACCAGGCTCTACGTTGCTTAACTTCGGTGATCGGACGAGAACCGGTGTTTTCAGCGTGATATGGCCGTAAGCGGATATCTTACAACATTTTTACCATTAAACCATTAGTTTGCTTCCCTTATTCTATTTACTTTTCATCATTCATTCAAACCTGGTTTTAATCACACTGTTTTTACACTTTTTATTAAATTTACCCTTTCAAAACACATATTTAAACTGCATGAGAATTAAAACACACACACATCCAAATAAATATAAATTCTACTATCTTAGGCGATTAAATAATAAACAGACTGAAAAACAAAAAGAGAACATAATTTATTTGGGAATTTAATGTGCCACATAAAAATTTAACGTAAAGCGAATACCCACTCCCAGGACGCGAGGTTGTAATGATTTATATCTACCGCCAACTATTTAAGCCTTGAGTAATCGCAAACACTAGTAGTACACTATTACTGTTTGTCGCATCATTTGCTAAAAAAAAAAAAAAAAAAAAAAAAAAAGAAGAAAAATTAGATGCTTACAGCACCTGGTATTCCCAAGTGGTCACCCATCTAAGTACTGACCAGGCTCTACGTTGCTTAACTTCGGTGATCGGACGAGAACCGGTGTTTTCAGCGTGATATGGCCGTAAGCGGATATCTTACAACATTTTTACCATTAAACCATTAGTTTGCTTCCCTTATTCTATTTACTTTTCATCATTCATTCAAACCTGGTTTTAATCACACTGTTTTTACACTTTTTATTAAATTTACCCTTTCAAAACACATATTTAAACTGCATGAGAATTAAAACACACACACATCCAAATAAATATAAATTCTACTATCTTAGGCGATTAAATAATAAACAGACTGAAAAACATAAAGAGAACATAATTTATTTGGGAATTTAATGTGCCGCATAAAAATTTAACGTAAAGCGAATACCCACTCCCAGGACGCGAGGTTGTAATGATTTATATCTACCGCCAACTATTTCAGCCTTGAGTAATCGCAAACACTAGTAGTACCCTATTACTGTTTGTCGCATCATTTGCTAAAAAAAAAAAAAAAAAAAAAAAAAAAGAAGAAAAATTAGATGCTTACAGCACCTGGTATTCCCAAGTGGTCACCCATCTAAGTACTGACCAGGCTCTACGTTGCTTAACTTCGGTGATCGGACGAGAACCGGTGTTTTCAGCGTGATATGGCCGTAAGCGGATATCTTACAACATTTTTACCATTAAACCATTAGTTTGCTTCCCTTATTCTATTTACTTTTCATCATTCATTCAAACCTGGTTTTAATCACACTGTTTTTACACTTTTTATTAAATTTACCCTTTCAAAACACATATTTAAACTGCATGAGAATTAAAACACACACACATCCAAATAAATATAAATTCTACTATCTTAGGCGATTAAATAATAAACAGACTGAAAAACAAAAAGAGAACATAATTTATTTGGGAATTTAATGTGCCGCATAAACATTTAACGTAAAGCGAATACCCACTCCCAGGACGCGAGGTTGTAATGATTTATATCTACCGCCAACTATTTAAGCCTTGAGTAATGGCAAACACTAGTAGTACCCTATTACTGTTTGTCGCATCATTTGCTAAAAAAAAAAAAAAAAAAAAAAAAAAAAAAAAAAGAAGAAAAATTAGATGCTTACAGCACCTGGTATTCCCAAGTGGTCACCCATCTAAGTACTGACCAGGCTCTACGTTGCTGTACTTCGGTGATCGGACGAGAACCGGTGTTTTCAGCGTGATATGGCCGTAAGCGGATATCTTACAACATTTTTACCATTAAACCATTAGTTTGCTTCCCTTATTCTATTTACTTTTCATCATTCATTCAAACCTGGTTTTAATCACACTGTTTTTACACTTTTTATTAAATTTACCCTTTCAAAACACATATTTAAACTGCATGAGAATTAAAACACACACACATCCAAATAAATATAAATTCTACTATCTTAGGCGATTAAATAATAAACAGACTGAAAAACAAAAAGAGAACATAATTTATTTGGGAATTTAATGTGCCGCATAAAAATTTAACGTAAAGCGAATACCCACTCCCAGGACGCGAGGTTGTAATGATTTATATCTACCGCCAACTATTTCAGCCTTGAGTAATCGCAAACACTAGTAGTACCCTATTACTGTTTGTCGCATCATTTGCTAAAAAAAAAAAAAAAAAAAAAAAAAGAAGAAAAATTAGATGCTTACAGCACCTGGTATTCCCAAGTGGTCACCCATCTAAGTACTGACCACGCTCTACGTTGCTTAACTTCGGTGATCGGACGAGAACCGGTGTTTTCAGCGTGATATGGCCGTAAGCGGATATATTACAACATTTTTACCATTAAACCATTAGTTTGCTTCCCTTATTCTATTTACTTTTCATCATTCATTCAAACCTGGTTTTAATCACACTGTTTTTACACTTTTTATTAAATTTACCCTTTCAAAACACATATTTAAACTGCATGAGAATTAAAACACACACACATCCAAATAAATATAAATTCTACTATCTTAGGCGATTAAATAATAAACAGACTGAAAAACAAAAAGAGAACATAATTTATTTGGGAATTTAATGTGCCGCATAAAAATTTAACGTAAAGCGAATACCCACTCCCAGGACGCGAGGTTGTAATGATTTATATCTACCGCCAACTATTTAAGCCTTGAGTAATCGCAAACACTAGTAGTACCCTATTACTGTTTGTCGCATCATTTGCTAAAAAAAAAAAAAAAAAAAAAAGAAGAAAAATTAGATGCTTACAGCACCTGGTATTCCCAAGTAGTGACCCATCTAAGTACTGACCAGGCTCTACGTTGCTTAACTTCGGTGATCGGACGAGAACCGGTGTTTTCAGCGTGATATGGCCGTAAGCGGATATATTACAACATTTTTACCATTAAACCATTAGTTTGCTTCCCTTATTCTATTTACTTTTCATCATTCATTCAAACCTGGTTTTAATCACACTGTTTTTACACTTTTTATTAAATTTACCCTTTCAAAACACATATTTAAACTGCATGAGAATTAAAACACACACACATCCAAATAAATATAAATTCTACTATCTTAGGCGATTAAATAATAAACAGACTGAAAAACAAAAAGAGAACATAATTTATTTGGGAATTTAATGTGCCGCATAAAAATTTAACGTAAAGCGAATACCCACTCCCAGGACGCGAGGTTGTAATGATTTATATCTACCGCCAACTATTTCAGCCTTGAGTAATCGCAAACACTAGTAGTACCCTATTACTGTTTGTCGCATCATTTGCTAAAAAAAAAAAAAAAAAAAAAAAAAAAAAAAAAAAGAAGAAAAATTAGATGCTTACAGCACCTGGTATTCCCAAGTGGTCACCCATCTAAGTACTGACCAGGCTCTACGTTGCTTAACTTCGGTGATCGGACGAGAACCGGTGTTTTCAGCGTGATATGGCCGTAAGCGGATATCTTACAACATTTTTACCATTAAACCATTAGTTTGCTTCCCTTATTCTATTTACTTTTCATCATTCATTCAAACCTGGTTTTAATCACACTGTTTTTACACTTTTTATTAAATTTACCCTTTCAAAACACATATTTAAACTGCATGAGAATTAAAACACACACACATCCAAATAAATATAAATTCTACTATCTTAGGCGATTAAATAATAAACAGACTGAAAAACAAAAAGAGAACATAATTTATTTGGGAATTTAATGTGCCGCATAAAAATTTAACGTAAAGCGAATACCCACTCCCAGGACGCGAGGTTGTAATGATTTATATCTACCGCCAACTATTTCAGCCTTGAGTAATCGCAAACACTAGTAGTACCCTATTACTGTTTGTCGCATCATTTGCTAAAAAAAAAAAAAAAAAAAAAAAAAAGAAGAAAAATTAGATGCTTACAGCACCTGGTATTCCCAAGTGGTCACCCATCTAAGTACTGACCACGCTCTACGTTGCTTAACTTCGGTGATCGGACGAGAACCGGTGTTTTCAGCGTGATATGGCCGTAAGCGGATATCTTACAACATTTTTACCATTAAACCATTAGTTTGCTTCCCTTATTCTATTTACTTTTCATCATTCATTCAAACCTGGTTTTAATCACACTGTTTTTACACTTTTTATTAAATTTACCCTTTCAAAACACATATTTAAACTGCATGAGAATTAAAACACACACACATCCAAATAAATATAAATTCTACTATCCTAGGCGATTAAATAATAAACAGACTGAAAAACAAAAAGAGAACATAATTTATTTGGGAATTTAATGTGCCGCATAAAAATTTAACGTAAAGCGAATACCCACTCCCAGGACGCGAGGTTGTAA
Source organism: Sepiola atlantica (assembly GCA_963556195.1). Classification (NCBI taxonomy): domain Eukaryota; kingdom Metazoa; phylum Mollusca; class Cephalopoda; order Sepiida; family Sepiolidae; genus Sepiola; species Sepiola atlantica. Next base: position 198,686 of record CAUVYP010000878.1, read on the forward strand.
TGATTTATATCTACCGCCAACTATTTAAGCCTTGAGTAATCGCAAACACTAGTAGTACCCTATTACTGTTTGTCGCATCATTTGCTAAAAAAAAAAAAAAAAAAAAAAAAAAGAAGAAAAATTAGATGCTTACAGCACCTGGTATTCCCAAGTAGTGACCCATCTAAGTACTGACCAGGCTCTACGTTGCTTAACTTCGGTGATCGGACGAGAACCGGTGTTTTCAGCGTGATATGGCCGTAAGCGGATATCTTACAACATTTTTACCATTAAACCATTAGTTTGCTTCCCTTATTCTATTTACTTTTCATCATTCATTCAAACCTGGTTTTAATCACACTGTTTTTACACTTTTTATTAAATTTACCCTTTCAAAACACATATTTAAACTGCATGAGAATTAAAACACACACACATCCAAATAAATATAAATTCTACTATCTTAGGCGATTAAATAATAAACAGACTGAAAAACAAAAAGAGAACATAATTTATTTGGGAATTTAATGTGCCGCATAAAAATTTAACGTAAAGCGAATACCCACTCCCAGGACGCAATGTTGTAATGATTTATATCTACCGCCAACTATTTCAGCCTTGAGTAATCGCAAACACTAGTAGTACCCTATTACTGTTTGTCGCATCATTTGCTCAAAAAAAAAAAAAAAAAAAAAAAAAGAAGAAAAATTAGATGCTTACAGCACCTGGTATTCCCAAGTGGTCACCCATCTAAGTACTGACCAGGCTCTACGTTGCTTAACTTCGGTGATCGGACGAGAACCGGTGTTTTCAGCGTGATATGGCCGTAAGCGGATATCTTACAACATTTTTACCATTAAACCATTAGTTTGCTTCCCTTATTCTATTTACTTTTCATCATTCATTCAAACCTGGTTTTAATCACACTGTTTTTACACTTTTTATTAAATTTACCCTTTCAAAACACATATTTAAACTGCATGAGAATTAAAACACACACACATCCAAATAAATATAAATTCTACTATCTTAGGCGATTAAATAATAAACAGACTGAAAAACAAAAAGAGAACATAATTTATTTGGGAATTTAATGTGCCGCATAAAAATTTAACGTAAAGCGAATACCCACTCCCAGGACGCGAGGTTGTAATGATTTATATCTACCGCCAACTATTTCAGCCTTGAGTAATCGCAAACACTAGTAGTACCCTATTACTGTTTGTCGCATCATTTGCTCAAAAAAAAAAAAAAAAAAAAAAAAAGAAGAAAAATTAGATGCTTACAGCACCTGGTATTCCCAAGTGGTCACCCATCTAAGTACTGACCAGGCTCTACGTTGCTTAACTTCGGTGATCGGACGAGAACCGGTGTTTTCAGCGTGATATGGCCGTAAGCGGATATCTTACAACATTTTTACCATTAAACCATTAGTTTGCTTCCCTTATTCTATTTACTTTTCATCATTCATTCAAACCTGGTTTTAATCACACTGTTTTTACACTTTTTATTAAATTTACCCTTTCAAAACACATATTTAAACTGCATGAGAATTAAAACACACACACATCCAAATAAATATAAATTCTACTATCTTAGGCGATTAAATAATAAACAGACTGAAAAACAAAAAGAGAACATAATTTATTTGGGAATTTAATGTGCCGCATAAAAATTTAACGTAAAGCGAATACCCACTCCCAGGACGCGAGGTTGTAATGATTTATATCTACCGCCAACTATTTCAGCCTTGAGTAATCGCAAACACTAGTAGTACCCTATTACTGTTTGTCGCATCATTTGCTAAAAAAAAAAAAAAAAAAAAAAAAGAAGAAAAATTAGATGCTTACAGCACCTGGTATTCCCAAGTGGTCACCCATCTAAGTACTGACCAGGCTCTACGTTGCTTTACTTCGGTGATCAGACGAGAACCGGTGTTTTCAGCGTGATATGGCCGTAAGCGGATATCTTACAACATTTTTACCATTAAACCATTAGTTTGCTTCCCTTATTCTATTTACTTTTCATCATTCATTCAAACCTGGTTTTAATCACACTGTTTTTACACTTTTTATTAAATTTACCCTTTCAAAACACATATTTAAACTGCATGAGAATTAAAACACACACACATCCAAATAAATATAAATTCTACTATCTTAGGCGATTAAATAATAAACAGACTGAAAAACAAAAAGAGAACATAATTAATTTGGGAATTTAATGTGCCGCATAAAAATTTAACGTAAAGCGAATACCCACTCCCAGGACGCGAGGTTGTAATGATTTATATCTACCGCCAACTATTTAAGCCTTGAGTAATCGCAAACACTAGTAGTACCCTATTACTGTTTGTCGCATCATTTGCTCAAAAAAAAAAAAAAAAAAAAAAAAAAGAAGAAAAATTAGATGCTTACAGCACCTGGTATTCCCAAGTGGTCACCCATCTAAGTACTGACCAGGCTCTACGTTGCTTAACTTCGGTGATCGGACGAGAACCGGTGTTTTCAGCGTGATATGGCCGTAAGCGGATATCTTACAACATTTTTACCATTAAACCATTAGTTTGCTTCCCTTATTCTATTTACTTTTCATCATTCATTCAAACCTGGTTTTAATCACACTGTTTTTACACTTTTTATTAAATTTACCCTTTCAAAACACATATTTAAACTGCATGAGAATTAAAACACACACACATCCAAATAAATATAAATTCTACTATCTTAGGCGATTAAATAATAAACAGACTGAAAAACAAAAAGAGAACATAATTTATTTGGGAATTTAATGTGCCGCATAAAAATTTAACGTAAAGCGAATACCCACTCCCAGGACGCGAGGTTGTAATGATTTATATCTACCGCCAACTATTTCAGCCTTGAGTAATCGCAAACACTAGTAGTACCCTATTACTGTTTGTCGCATCATTTGCTAAAAAAAAAAAAAAAAAAAAAAGAAGAAAAATTAGATGCTTACAGCACCTGGTATTCCCAAGTGGTCACCCATCTAAGTACTGACCAGGCTCTACGTTGCTTTACTTCGGTGATCAGACGAGAACCGGTGTTTTCAGCGTGATATGGCCGTAAGCGGATATCTTACAACATTTTTACCATTAAACCATTAGTTTGCTTCCCTTATTCTATTTACTTTTCATCATTCATTCAAACCTGGTTTTAATCACACTGTTTTTACACTTTTTATTAAATTCACCCTTTCAAAACACATATTTAAACTGCATGAGAATTAAAACACACACACATCCAAACAAATATAAATTCTACTATCTTAGGCGATTAAATAATAAACAGACTGAAAAACAAAAAGAGAACATAATTTATTTGGGAATTTAATGTGCCGCATAAAAATTTAACGTAAAGCGAATACCCACTCCCAGGACGCGAGGTTGTAATGATTTATATCTACCGCCAACTATTTCAGCCTTGAGTAATCGCAAACACTAGTAGTACCCTATTACTGTTTGTCGCATCATTTGCTAAAAAAAAAAAAAAAAAAAAAAAAAAAGAAGAAAAATTAGATGCTTACAGCACCTGGTATTCCCAAGTGGTCACCCATCTAAGTACTGACCAGGCTCTACGTTGCTTAACTTCGGTGATCGGACGAGAACCGGTGTTTTCAGCGTGATATGGCCGTAAGCGGATATCTTACAACATTTTTACCATTAAACCATTAGTTTGCTTCCCTTATTCTATTTACTTTTCATCATTCATTCAAACCTGGTTTTAATCACACTGTTTTTACACTTTTTATTAAATTTACCCTTTCAAAACACATATTTAAACTGCATGAGAATTAAAACACACACACATCCAAATAAATATAAATTCTACTATCTTAGGCGATTAAATAATAAACAGACTGAAAAACAAAAAGAGAACATAATTTATTTGGGAATTTAATGTGCCGCATAAAAATTTAACGTAAAGCGAATACCCACTCCCAGGACGCGAGGTTGTAATGATTTATATCTACCGCCAACTATTTAAGCCTTGAGTAATCGCAAACACTAGTAGTACCCTATTACTGTTTGTCGCATCATTTGCTAAAAAAAAAAAAAAAAAAAAAAGAAGAAATATTAGATGCTTACAGCACCTGGTATTCCCAAGTGGTCACCCATCTAAGTACTGACCAGGCTCTACGTTGCTTTACTTCGGTGATCAGACGAGAACCGGTGTTTTCAGCGTGATATGGCCGTAAGCGGATATCTTACAACATTTTTACCATTAAACCATTAGTTTGCTTCCCTTATTCTATTTACTTTTCATCATTCATTCAAACCTGGTTTTAATCACACTGTTTTTACACTTTTTATTAAATTTACCCTTTCAAAACACATATTTAAACTGCATGAGAATTAAAACACACACACATCCAAATAAATATAAATTCTACTATCTTAGGCGATTAAATAATAAACAGACTGAAAAACAAAAAGAGAACATAATTTATTTGGGAATTTAATGTGCCGCATAAAAATTTAACGTAAAGCGAATACCCACTCCCAGGACGCGAGGTTGTAATGATTTATATCTACCGCCAACTATTTCAGCCTTGAGTAATCGCAAACACTAGTAGTACCCTATTACTGTTTGTCGCATCATTTGCTCAAAAAAAAAAAAAAAAAAAAAAAAAGAAGAAAAATTAGATGCTTACAGCACCTAGTATTCCCAAGTGGTCACCCATCTAAGTACTGTCCAGGCTCTACGTTGCTTAACTTCGGTGATCGGACGAGAACCGGTGTTTTCAGCGTGATATGGCCGTAAGCGGATATCTTACAACATTTTTACCATTAAACCATTAGTTTGCTTCCCTTATTCTATTTACTTTTCATCATTCATTCAAACCTGGTTTTAATCACACTGTTTTTACACTTTTTATTAAATTTACCCTTTCAAAACACATATTTAAACTGCATGAGAATTAAAACACACACACATCCAAATAAATATAAATTCTACTATCTTAGGCGATTAAATAATAAACAGACTGAAAAACAAAAAGAGAACATAATTTATTTGGGAATTTAATGTGCCGCATAAAAATTTAACGTAAAGCGAATACCCACTCCCAGGACGCGAGGTTGTAATGATTTATATCTACCGCAAACTATTTCAGCCTTGAGTAATCGCAAACACTAGTAGTACCCTATTACTGTTTGTCGCATCATTTGCTAAAAAAAAAAAAAAAAAAAAAAGAAGAAAAATTAGATGCTTACAGCACCTGGTATTCCCAAGTGGTCACCCATCTAAGTACTGACCAGGCTCTACGTTGCTTTACTTCGGTGATCAGACGAGAACCGGTGTTTTCAGCGTGATATGGCCGTAAGCGGATATCTTACAACATTTTTACCATTAAACCATTAGTTTGCTTCCCTTATTCTATTTACTTTTCATCATTCATTCAAACCTGGTTTTAATCACACTGTTTTTACACTTTTTATTAAATTTACCCTTTCAAAACACATATTTAAACTGCATGACAATTAAAACACACACACATCCAAATAAATATAAATTCTACTATCTTAGGCGATTAAATAATAAACAGACTGAAAAACAAAAAGAGAACATAATTTATTTGGGAATTTAATGTGCCGCATAAAAATTTAACGTAAAGCGAATACCCACTCCCAGGACGCGAGGTTGTAATGATTTATATCTACCGCCAACTATTTAAGCCTTGAGTAATCGCAAACACTAGTAGTACCCTATTACTGTTTGTCGCATCATTTGCTAAAAAAAAAAAAAAAAAAAAAAAGAAGAAATATTAGATGCTTACAGCACCTGGTATTCCCAAGTGGTCACCCATCTAAGTACTGACCAGGCTCTACGTTGCTTTACTTCGGTGATCAGACGAGAACCGGTGTTTTCAGCGTGATATGGCCGTAAGCGGATATCTTACAACATTTTTACCATTAAACCATTAGTTTGCTTCCCTTATTCTATTTACTTTTCATCATTCATTCAAACCTGGTTTTAATCACACTGTTTTTACACTTTTTATTAAATTTACCCTTTCAAAACACATATTTAAACTGCATGAGAATTAAAACACACACACATCCAAATAAATATAAATTCTACTATCTTAGGCGATTAAATAATAAACAGACTGAAAAACAAAAAGAGAACATAATTTATTTGGGAATTTAATGTGCCGCATAAAAATTTAACGTAAAGCGAATACCCACTCCCAGGACGCGAGGTTGTAATGATTTATATCTACCGCCAACTATTTCAGCCTTGAGTAATCGCAAACACTAGTAGTACCCTATTACTGTTTGTCGCATCATTTGCTAAAAAAAAAAAAAAAAGAAGAAAAATTAGATGCTTACAGCACCTGGTATTCCCAAGTGGTCACCCATCTAAGTACTGACCAGGCTCTACGTTGCTTTACTTCGGTGATCAGACGAGAACCGGTGTTTTCAGCGTGATATGGCCGTAAGCGGATATCTTACAACATTTTTACCATTAAACCATTAGTTTGCTTCCCTTATTCTATTTACTTTTCATCATTCATTCAAACCTGGTTTTAATCACACTGTTTTTACACTTTTTATTAAATTTACCCTTTCAAAACACATATTTAAACTGCATGAGAATTAAAACACACACACATCCAAATAAATATAAATTCTACTATCTTAGGCGATTAAATAATAAACAGACTGAAAAACAAAAAGAGAACATAATTTATTTGGGAATTTAATGTGCCGCATAAAAATTTAACGTAAAGCGAATACCCACTCCCAGGACGCGAGGTTGTAATGATTTATATCTACCGCCAACTATTTAAGCCTTGAGTAATCGCAAACACTAGTAGTACCCTATTACTGTTTGTCGCATCATTTGCTAAAAAAAAAAAAAAAAAAAAAGAAGAAATATTAGATGCTTACAGCACCTGGTATTCCCAAGTGGTCACCCATCTAAGTACTGACCAGGCTCTACGTTGCTTTACTTCGGTGATCAGACGAGAACCGGTGTTTTCAGCGTGATATGGCCGTAAGCGGATATCTTACAACATTTTTACCATTAAACCATTAGTTTGCTTCCCTTATTCTATTTACTTTTCATCATTCATTCAAACCTGGTTTTAATCACACTGTTTTTACACTTTTTATTAAATTTACCCTTTCAAAACACATATTTAAACTGCATGAGAATTAAAACACACACACATCCAAATAAATATAAATTCTACTATCTTAGGCGATTAAATAATAAACAGACTGAAAAACAAAAAGAGAACATAATTTATTTGGGAATTTAATGTGCCGCATAAAAATTTAACGTAAAGCGAATACCCACTCCCAGGACGCGAGGTTGTAATGATTTATATCTACCGCCAACTATTTCAGCCTTGAGTAATCGCAAACACTAGTAGTACCCTATTACTGTTTGTCGCATCATTTGCTCAAAAAAAAAAAAAAAAAAAAAAAAAGAAGAAAAATTAGATGCTTACAGCACCTGGTATTCCCAAGTGGTCACCCATCTAAGTACTGACCAGGCTCTACGTTGCTTAACTTCGGTGATCGGACGAGAACCGGTGTTTTCAGCGTGATATGGCCGTAAGCGGATATCTTACAACATTTTTACCATTAAACCATTAGTTTGCTTCCCTTATTCTATTTACTTTTCATCATTCATTCAAACCTGGTTTTAATCACACTGTTTTTACACTTTTTATTAAATTTACCCTTTCAAAACACATATTTAAACTGCATGAGAATTAAAACACACACACATCCAAATAAATATAAATTCTACTATCTTAGGCGATTAAATAATAAACAGACTGAAAAACAAAAAGAGAACATAATTTATTTGGGAATTTAATGTGCCGCATAAAAATTTAACGTAAAGCGAATACCCACTCCCAGGACGCGAGGTTGTAATGATTTATATCTACCGCCAACTATTTCAGCCTTGAGTAATCGCAAACACTAGTAGTACCCTATTACTGTTTGTCGCATCATTTGCTAAAAAAAAAAAAAAAAAAAAAAGAAGAAAAATTAGATGCTTACAGCACCTGGTATTCCCAAGTGGTCACCCATCTAAGTACTGACCAGGCTCTACGTTGCTTTACTTCGGTGATCAGACGAGAACCGGTGTTTTCAGCGTGATATGGCCGTAAGCGGATATCTTACAACATTTTTACCATTAAACCATTAGTTTGCTTCCCTTATTCTATTTACTTTTCATCATTCATTCAAACCTGGTTTTAATCACACTGTTTTTACACTTTTTATTAAATTTACCCTTTCAAAAAACATATTTAAACTGCATGAGAATTAAAACACACACACATCCAAATAAATATAAATTCTACTATCTTAGGCGATTAAATAATAAACAGACTGAAAAACAAAAAGAGAACATAATTTATTTGGGAATTAAATGTGCCGCATAAAAATTTAACGTAAAGCGAATACCCACTCCCAGGACGCGAGGTTGTAATGATTTATATCTACCGCCAACTATTTAAGCCTTGAGTAATCGCAAACATAGTAGTACCCTATTACTGTTTGTCGCATCATTTGCTAAAAAAAAAAAAAAAAAAAAAAGAAGAAATATTAGATGCTTACAGCACCTGGTATTCCCAAGTGGTCACCCATCTAAGTACTGACCAGGCTCTACGTTGCTTTACTTCGGTGATCAGACGAGAACCGGTGTTTTCAGCGTGATATGGCCGTAAGCGGATATCTTACAACATTTTTACCATTAAACCATTAGTTTGCTTCCCTTATTCTATTTACTTTTCATCATTCATTCAAACCTGGTTTTAATCACACTGTTTTTACACTTTTTATTAAATT
>CAUVYP010000878.1:215000-217500 GCA_963556195.1 Sepiola atlantica
CGTAAAGCGAATACCCACTCCCAGGACGCGAGGTTGTAATGATTTATATCTACCGCCAACTATTTCAGCCTTGAGTAATCGCAAACACTAGTAGTACCCTATTACTGTTTGTCGCATCATTTGCTAAAAAAAAAAAAAAAAAAAAAAAAAAAGAAGAAAAATTAGATGCTTACAGCACCTGGTATTCCCAAGTGGTCACCCATCTAAGTACTGACCACGCTCTACGTTGCTTAACTTCGGTGATCGGACGAGAACCGGTGTTTTCAGCGTGATATGGCCGTAAGCGGATATCTTACAACATTTTTACCATTAAACCATTAGTTTGCTTCCCTTATTCTATTTACTTTTCATCATTCATTCAAACCTGGTTTTAATCACACTGTTTTTACACTTTTTATTAAATTTACCCTTTCAAAACACATATTTAAACTGCATGAGAATTAAAACACACACACATCCAAATAAATATAAATTCTACTATCTTAGGCGATTAAATAATAAACAGACTGAAAAACAAAAAGAGAACATAATTTATTTGGGAATTTAATGTGCCGCATAAAAATTTAACGTAAAGCGAATACCCACTCCCAGGACGCGAGGTTGTAATGATTTATATCTACCGCCAACTATTTAAGCCTTGAGTAATCGCAAACACTAGTAGTACCCTATTACTGTTTGTCGCATCATTTGCTAAAAAAAAAAAAAAAAAAAAAAAAGAAGAAAAATTAGATGCTTACAGCACCTGGTATTCCCAAGTGGTCACCCATCTAAGTACTGACCAGGCTCTACGTTGCTTAACTTCGGTGATCGGACGAGAACCGGTGTTTTCAGCGTGATATGGCCGTAAGCGGATATCTTACAACATTTTTACCATTAAACCATTAGTTTGCTTCCCTTATTCTATTTACTTTTCATCATTCATTCAAACCTGGTTTTAATCACACTGTTTTTACACTTTTTATTAAATTTACCCTTTCAAAACACATATTTAAACTGCATGAGAATTAAAACACACACACATCCAAATAAATATAAATTCTACTATCTTAGGCGATTAAATAATAAACAGACTGAAAAACAAAAAGAGAACATAATTTATTTGGGAATTTAATGTGCCGCATAAAAATTTAACGTAAAGCGAATACCCACTCCCAGGACGCGAGGTTGTAATGATTTATATCTACCGCCAACTATTTCAGCCTTGAGTAATGGCAAACACTAGTAGTACCCTATTACTGTTTGTCGCATCATTTGCTAAAAAAAAAAAAAAAAAAAAAAAGAAGAAAAATTAGATGCTTACAGCACCTGGTATTCCCAAGTGGTCACCCATCTAAGTACTGACCAGGCTCTACGTTGCTTAACTTCGGTGATCGGACGAGAACCGGTGTTTTCAGCGTGATATGGCCGTAAGCGGATATCTTACAACATTTTTACCATTAAACCATTAGTTTGCTTCCCTTATTCTATTTACTTTTCATCATTCATTCAAACCTGGTTTTAATCACACTGTTTTTACACTTTTTATTAAATTTACCCTTTCAAAACACATATTTAAACTGCATGAGAATTAAAACACACACATATCCAAATAAATATAAATTCTACTATCTTAGGCGATTAAATAATAAACAGACTGAAAAACAAAAAGAGAACATAATTTATTTGGGAATTTAATGTGCCGCATAAAAATTTAACGTAAAGCGAATACCCACTCCCAGGACGCGAGGTTGTAATGATTTATATCTACCGCCAACTATTTAAGCCTTGAGTAATCGCAAACACTAGTAGTACCCTATTACTGTTTGTCGCATCATTTGCTAAAAAAAAAAAAAAAAAAAAAAAAAAAAAAAAAAGAAGAAAAATTAGATGCTTACAGCACCTGGTATTCCCAAGTGGTCACCCATCTAAGTACTGACCAGGCTCTACGTTGCTTAACTTCGGTGATCGGACGAGAACCGGTGTTTTCAGCGTGATATGGCCGTAAGCGGATATCTTACAACATTTTTACCATTAAACCATTAGTTTGCTTCCCTTATTCTATTTACTTTTCATCATTCATTCAAACCTGGTTTTAATCACACTGTTTTTACACTTTTTATTAAATTTACCCTTTCAAAACACATATTTAAACTGCATGAGAATTAAAACACACACACATCCAAATAAATATAAATTCTACTATCTTAGGCGATTAAATAATAAACAGACTGAAAAACAAAAAGAGAACATAATTTATTTGGGAATTTAATGTGCCGCATAAAAATTTAACGTAAAGCGAATACCCACTCCCAGGACGCGAGGTTGTAATGATTTATATCTACCGCCAACTATTTCAGCCTTGAGTAATCGCAAACACTAGTAGTACCCTATTACTGTTTGTCGCATCATTTGCTAAAAAAAAAAAAAAAAAAAAAAAAGAAGAAAAATTAGATGCTTACAGCACCTGGTATTCCCAAGTGGTCACCCATCTAAGTACTGACCACGCTCTACGTTGCTTAAC
>CAUVYP010000878.1:237500-267500 GCA_963556195.1 Sepiola atlantica
TAATCACACTGTTTTTACACTTTTTATTAAATTTACCCTTTCAAAACACATATTTAAACTGCATGAGAATTAAAACACACACACATCCAAATAAATATAAATTCTACTATCTTAGGCGATTAAATAATAAACAGACTGAAAAACAAAAAGAGAACATAATTTATTTGGGAATTTAATGTGCCGCATAAAAATTTAACGTAAAGCGAATACCCACTCCCAGGACGCGAGGTTGTAATGATTTATATCTACCGCCAACTATTTCAGCCTTGAGTAATCGCAAACACTAGTAGTACCCTATTACTGTTTGTCGCATCATTTGCTAAAAAAAAAAAAAAAAAAAAAAAAGAAGAAAAATTAGATGCTTACAGCACCTGGTATTCCCAAGTAGTGACCCATCTAAGTACTGACCAGGCTCTACGTTGCTTAACTTCGGTGATCGGACGAGAACCGGTGTTTTCAGCGTGATATGGCCGTAAGCGGATATCTTACAACATTTTTACCATTAAACCATTAGTTTGCTTCCCTTATTCTATTTACTTTTCATCATTCATTCAAACCTGGTTTTAATCACACTGTTTTTACACTTTTTATTAAATTTACCCTTTCAAAACACATATTTAAACTGCATGAGAATTAAAACACACACACATCCAAATAAATATAAATTCTACTATCTTAGGCGATTAAATAATAAACAGACTGAAAAACAAAAAGAGAACATAATTTATTTGGGAATTTAATGTGCCGCATAAAAATTTAACGTAAAGCGAATACCCACTCCCAGGACGCGAGGTTGTAATGATTTATATCTACCGCCAACTATTTAAGCCTTGAGTAATCGCAAACACTAGTAGTACCCTATTACTGTTTGTCGCATCATTTGCTAAAAAAAAAAAAAAAAAAAAAAAAGAAGAAAAATTAGATGCTTACAGCACCTGGTATTCCCAAGTGGTCACCCATCTAAGTACTGACCAGGCTCTACGTTGCTTAACTTCGGTGATCGGACGAGAACCGGTGTTTTCAGCGTGATATGGCCGTAAGCGGATATCTTACAACATTTTTACCATTAAACCATTAGTTTGCTTCCCTTATTCTATTTACTTTTCATCATTCATTCAAACCTGGTTTTAATCACACTGTTTTTACACTTTTTATTAAATTTACCCTTTCAAAACACATATTTAAACTGCATGAGAATTAAAACACACACACATCCAAATAAATATAAATTCTACTATCTTAGGCGATTAAATAATAAACAGACTGAAAAACAAAAAGAGAACATAATTTATTTGGGAATTTAATGTGCCGCATAAAAATTTAACGTAAAGCGAATACCCACTCCCAGGACGCGAGGTTGTAATGATTTATATCTACCGCCAACTATTTCAGCCTTGAGTAATCGCAAACACTAGTAGTACCCTATTACTGTTTGTCGCATCATTTGCTAAAAAAAAAAAACAAAAAAAAAAAAAGAAGAAAAATTAGATGCTTACAGCACCTGGTATTCCCAAGTAGTGACCCATCTAAGTACTGACCAGGCTCTACGTTGCTTAACTTCGGTGATCGGACGAGAACCGGTGTTTTCAGCGTGATATGGCCGTAAGCGGATATCTTACAACATTTTTACAATTAAACCATTAGTTTGCTTCCCTTATTCTATTTACTTTTCATCATTCATTCAAACCTGGTTTTAATCACACTGTTTTTACACTTTTTATTAAATTTACCCTTTCAAAACACATATTTAAACTGCATGAGAATTAAAACACACACACATCCAAATAAATATAAATTCTACTATCTTAGGCGATTAAATAATAAACAGACTGAAAAACAAAAAGAGAACATAATTTATTTGGGAATTTAATGTGCCGCATAAAAATTTAACGTAAAGCGAATACCCACTCCCAGGACGCGAGGTTGTAATGATTTATATCTACCGCCAACTATTTAAGCCTTGAGTAATCGCAAACACTAGTAGTACCCTATTACTGTTTGTCGCATCATTTGCTTAAAAAAAAAAAAAAAAAAAAAAAAAGAAGAAAAATTAGATGCTTACAGCACCTGGTATTCCCAAGTGGTCACCCATCTAAGTACTGACCAGGCTCTACGTTGCTTAACTTCGGTGATCGGACGAGAACCGGTGTTTTCAGCGTGATATGGCCGTAAGCGGATATCTTACAACATTTTTACCATTAAACCATTAGTTTGCTTCCCTTATTCTATTTACTTTTCATCATTCATTCAAACCTGGTTTTAATCACACTGTTTTTACACTTTTTATTAAATTTACCCTTTCAAAACACATATTTAAACTGCATGAGAATTAAAACACACACACATCCAAATAAATATAAATTCTACTATCTTAGGCGATTAAATAATAAACAGACTGAAAAACAAAAAGAGAACATAATTTATTTGGGAATTTAATGTGCCGCATAAAAATTTAACGTAAAGCGAATACCCACTCCCAGGACGCGAGGTTGTAATGATTTATATCTACCGCCAACTATTTCAGCCTTGAGTAATCGCAAACACTAGTAGTACCCTATTACTGTTTGTCGCATCATTTGCTAAAAAAAAAAAAAAAAAAAAAAAAAAAAAAAAAAAAAAAAAAAAAAAAAAGAAGAAAAATTAGATGCTTACAGCACCTGGTATTCCCAAGTGGTCACCCATCTAAGTACTGACCAGGCTCTACGTTGCTTAACTTCGGTGATCGGACGAGAACCGGTGTTTTCAGCGTGATATGGCCGTAAGCGGATATCTTACAACATTTTTACCATTAAACCATTAGTTTGCTTCCCTTATTCTATTTACTTTTCATCATTCATTCAAACCTGGTTTTAATCACACTGTTTTTACACTTTTTATTAAATTTACCCTTTCAAAACACATATTTAAACTGCATGAGAATTAAAACACACACACATCCAAATAAATATAAATTCTACTATCTTAGGCGATTAAATAATAAACAGACTGAAAAACAAAAAGAGAACATAATTTATTTGGGAATTTAATGTGCCGCATAAAAATTTAACGTAAAGCGAATACCCACTCCCAGGACGCGAGGTTGTAATGATTTATATCTACCGCCAACTATTTCAGCCTTGAGTAATCGCAAACACTAGTAGTACCCTATTACTGTTTGTCGCATCATTTGCTAAAAAAAAAAAAAAAAAAAAAAAAAAGAAGAAAAATTAGATGCTTACAGCACCTGGTATTCCACAGTGGTCACCCATCTAAGTACTGACCAGGCTCTACGTTGCTTAACTTCGGTGATCGGACGAGAACCGGTGTTTTCAGCGTGATATGGCCGTAAGCGGATATCTTACAACATTTTTACCACTAAACCATTAGTTTGCTTCCCTTATTCTATTTACTTTTCATCATTCATTCAAACCTGGTTTTAATCACACTGTTTTTACACTTTTTATTAAATTTACCCTTTCAAAACACATATTTAAACTGCATGAGAATTAAAACACACACACATCCAAATAAATATAAATTCTACTATCTTAGGCGATTAAATAATAAACAGACTGAAAAACAAAAAGAGAACATAATTTATTTGGGAATTTAATGTGCCGCATAAAAATTTAACGTAAAGCGAATACCCACTCCCAGGACGCGAGGTTGTAATGATTTATATCTACCGCCAACTATTTCAGCCTTGAGTAATCGCAAACACTAGTAGTACCCTATTACTGTTTGTCGCATCATTTGCTAAAAAAAAAAAAAAAAAAAAAAAAAGAAGAAAAATTAGATGCTTACAGCACCTGGTATTCCCAAGTAGTGACCCATCTAAGTACTGACAAGGCTCTACGTTGCTTAACTTCGGTGATCGGACGAGAACCGGTGTTTTCAGCGTGATATGGCCGTAAGCGGATATCTTACAACATTTTTACCATTAAACCATTAGTTTGCTTCCCTTATTCTATTTACTTTTCATCATTCATTCAAACCTGGTTTTAATCACACTGTTTTTACACTTTTTATTAAATTTACCCTTTCAAAACACATATTTAAACTGCATGAGAATTAAAACACACACACATCCAAATAAATATAAATTCTACTATCTTAGGCGATTAAATAATAAACAGACTGAAAAACAAAAAGAGAACATAATTTATTTGGGAATTTAATGTGCCGCATAAAAATTTAACGTAAAGCGAATACCCACTCCCAGGACGCGAGGTTGTAATGATTTATATCTACCGCCAACTATTTAAGCCTTGAGTAATCGCAAACACTAGTAGTACCCTATTACTGTTTGTCGCATCATTTGCTAAAAAAAAAAAAAAAAAAAAAAAAAAAGAAGAAAAATTAGATGCTTACAGCACCTGGTATTCCCAAGTGGTCACCCATCTAAGTACTGACCAGGCTCTACGTTGCTTAACTTCGGTGATCGGACGAGAACCGGTGTTTTCAGCGTGATATGGCCGTAAGCGGATATCTTACAACATTTTTACCATTAAACCATTAGTTTGCTTCCCTTATTCTATTTACTTTTCATCATTCATTCAAACCTGGTTTTAATCACACTGTTTTTACACTTTTTATTAAATTTACCCTTTCAAAACACATATTTAAACTGCATGAGAATTAAAACACACACACATCCAAATAAATATAAATTCTACTATCTTAGGCGATTAAATAATAAACAGACTGAAAAACAAAAAGAGAACATAATTTATTTGGGAATTTAATGTGCCGCATAAAAATTTAACGTAAAGCGAATACCCACTCCCAGGACGCGAGGTTGTAATGATTTATATCTACCGCCAACTATTTCAGCCTTGAGTAATCGCAAACACTAGTAGTACCCTATTACTGTTTGTCGCATCATTTGCTAAAAAAAAAAAAAAAAAAAAAAAGAAGAAAAATTAGATGCTTACAGCACCTGGTATTCCCAAGTGGTCACCCATCTAAGTACTGACCAGGCTCTACGTTGCTTAACTTCGGTGATCGGACGAGAACCGGTGTTTTCAGCGTGATATGGCCGTAAGCAGATATCTTACAACATTTTTACCATTAAACCATTAGTTTGCTTCCCTTATTCTATTTACTTTTCATCATTCATTCAAACCTGGTTTTAATCACACTGTTTTTACACTTTTTATTAAATTTACCCTTTCAAAACACATATTTAAACTGCATGAGAATTAAAACACACACACATCCAAATAAATATAAATTCTACTATCTTAGGCGATTAAATAATAAACAGACTGAAAAACAAAAAGAGAACATAATTTATTTGGGAATTTAATGTGCCGCATAAAAATTCTTCGGTGATCGGACGAGAACCGGTGTTTTCAGCGTGATATGGCCGTAAGCGGATATCTTACAACATTTTTACCATTAAACCATTAGTTTGCTTCCCTTATTCTATTTACTTTTCATCATTCATTCAAACCTGGTTTTAATCACACTGTTTTTACACTTTTTATTAAATTTACCCTTTCAAAACACATATTTAAACTGCATGAGAATTAAAACACACACACATCCAAATAAATATAAATTCTACTATCTTAGGCGATTAAATAATAAACAGACTGAAAAACAAAAAGAGAACATAATTTATTTGGGAATTTAATGTGCCGCATAAAAATTTAACGTAAAGCGAATACCCACTCCCAGGACGCGAGGTTGTAATGATTTATATCTACCGCCAACTATTTAAGCCTTGAGTAATGGCAAACACTAGTAGTACCCTATTACGGTTTGTCGCATCATTTGCTAAAAAAAAAAAAAAAAAAAAAAAAAAAAAAAAAAGAAGAAAAATTAGATGCTTACAGCACCTGGTATTCCCAAGTGGTCACCCATCTAAGTACTGACCAGGCTCTACGTTGCTTAACTTCGGTGATCGGACGAGAACCGGTGTTTTCAGCGTGATATGGCCGTAAGCGGATATCTTACAACATTTTTACCATTAAACCATTAGTTTGCTTCCCTTATTCTATTTACTTTTCATCATTCATTCAAACCTGGTTTTAATCACACTGTTTTTACACTTTTTATTAAATTTACCCTTTCAAAACACATATTTAAACTGCATGAGAATTAAAACACACACACATCCAAATAAATATAAATTCTACTATCTTAGGCGATTAAATAATAAACAGACTGAAAAACAAAAAGAGAACATAATTTATTTGGGAATTTAATGTGCCGCATAAAAATTTATAGTAAAGCGAATACCCACTCCCAGGACGCGAGGTTGTAATGATTTATATCTACCGCCAACTATTTCAGCCTTGAGTAATCGCAAACACTAGTAGTACCCTATTACTGTTTGTCGCATCATTTGCTAAAAAAAAAAAAAAAAAAAAAAAAAGAAGAAAAATTAGATGCTTACAGCACCTGGTATTCCCAAGTGGTCACCCATCTAAGTACTGACCACGCTCTACGTTGCTTAACTTCGGTGATCGGACGAGAACCGGTGTTTTCAGCGTGATATGGCCGTAAGCGGATATCTTACAACATTTTTACCATTAAACCATTAGTTTGCTTCCCTTATTCTATTTACTTTTCATCATTCATTCAAACCTGGTTTTAATCACACTGTTTTTACACTTTTTATTAAATTTACCCTTTCAAAACACATATTTAAACTGCATGAGAATTAAAACACACACACATCCAAATAAATATAAATTCTACTATCTTAGGCGATTAAATAATAAACAGACTGAAAAACAAAAAGAGAACATAATTTATTTGGGAATTTAATGTGCCGCATAAAAATTTAACGTAAAGCGAATACCCACTCCCAGGACGCGAGGTTGTAATGATTTATATCTACCGCCAACTATTTCAGCCTTGAGTAATCGCAAACACTAGTAGTACCCTATTACTGTTTGTCGCATCATTTGCTAAAAAAAAAAAAAAAAAAAAAAAAAGAAGAAAAATTAGATGCTTACAGCACCTGGTATTCCCAAGTAGTGACCCATCTAAGTACTGACCAGGCTCTACGTTGCTTAACTTCGGTGATCGGACGAGAACCGGTGTTTTCAGCGTGATATGGCCGTAAGCGGATATCTTACAACATTTTTACCATTAAACCATTAGTTTGCTTCCCTTATTCTATTTACTTTTCATCATTCATTCAAACCTGGTTTTAATCACACTGTTTTTACACTTTTTATTAAATTTACCCTTTCAAAACACATATTTAAACTGCATGAGAATTAAAACACACACACATCCAAATAAATATAAATTCTACTATCTTAGGCGATTAAATAATAAACAGACTGAAAAACAAAAAGAGAACATAATTTATTTGGGAATTTAATGTGCCGCATAAAAATTTAACGTAAAGCGAATACCCACTCCCAGGACGCGAGGTTGTAATGATTTATATCTACCGCCAACTATTTCAGCCTTGAGTAATCGCAAACACTAGTAGTACCCTATTACTGTTTGTCGCATCATTTGCTAAAAAAAAAAAAAAAAAAGAAAAATTAGATGCTTACAGCACCTGGTATTCCCAAGTGGTCACCCATCTAAGTACTGACCAGGCTCTACGTTGCTTAACTTCGGTGATCGGACGAGAACCGGTGTTTTCAGCGTGATATGGCCGTAAGCGGATATCTTACAACATTTTTACCATTAAACCATTAGTTTGCTTCCCTTATTCTATTTACTTTTCATCATTCATTCAAACCTGGTTTTAATCACACTGTTTTTACACTTTTTATTAAATTTACCCTTTCAAAACATATTTAAACTGCATGAGAATTAAAACACACACACATCCAAATAAATATAAATTCTACTATCTTAGGCGATTAAATAATAAACAGACTGAAAAACAAAAAGAGAACATAATTTATTTGGGAATTTAATGTGCCGCATAAAAATTTAACGTAAAGCGAATACCCACTCCCAGGACGCGAGGTTGTAATGATTTATATCTACCGCCAACTATTTCAGCCTTGAGTAATCGCAAACACTAGTAGTACCCTATTACTGTTTGTCGCATCATTTGCTAAAAAAAAAAAAAAAAAAAAAAAAAAAAAAAAAAGAAGAAAAATTAGATGCTTACAGCACCTGGTATTCCCAAGTGGTCACCCATCTAAGTACTGACCAGGCTCTACGTTGCTTAACTTCGGTGATCGGACGAGAACCGGTGTTTTCAGCGTGATATGGCCGTAAGCGGATATCTTACAACATTTTTACCATTAAACCATTAGTTTGCTTCCCTTATTCTATTTACTTTTCATCATTCATTCAAACCTGGTTTTAATCACACTGTTTTTACACTTTTTATTAAATTTACCCTTTCAAAACACATATTTAAACTGCATGAGAATTAAAACACACACACATCCAAATAAATATAAATTCTACTATCTTAGGCGATTAAATAATAAACAGACTGAAAAACAAAAAGAGAACATAATTTATTTGGGAATTTAATGTGCCGCATAAAAATTTAACGTAAAGCGAATACCCACTCCCAGGACGCGAGGTTGTAATGATTTATATCTACCGCCAACTATTTAAGCCTTGAGTAATCGCAAACACTAGTAGTACCCTATTACTGTTTGTCGCATCATTTGCTAAAAAAAAAAAAAAAAAAAAAAAAAAAAAAAAGAAGAAAAATTAGATGCTTACAGCACCTGGTATTCCCAAGTGGTCACCCATCTAAGTACTGACCACGCTCTACGTTGCTTAACTTCGGTGATCGGACGAGAACCGGTGTTTTCAGCGTGATATGGCCGTAAGCGGATATCTTACAACATTTTTACCATTAAACCATTAGTTTGCTTCCCTTATTCTATTTACTTTTCATCATTCATTCAAACCTGGTTTTAATCACACTGTTTTTACACTTTTTATTAAATTTACCCTTTCAAAACACATATTTAAACTGCATGAGAATTAAAACACACACACATCCAAATAAATATAAATTCTACTATCTTAGGCGATTAAATAATAAACAGACTGAAAAACAAAAAGAGAACATAATTTATTTGGGAATTTAATGTGCCGCATAAAAATTTAACGTAAAGCGAATACCCACTCGCAGGACGCGAGGTTGTAATGATTTATATCTACCGCCAACTATTTAAGCCTTGAGTAATCGCAAACACTAGTAGTACCCTATTACTGTTTGTCGCATCATTTGCTAAAAAAAAAAAAAAAAAAAAAAAAAAGAAGAAAAATTAGATGCTTACAGCACCTGGTATTCCCAAGTGGTCACCCATCTAAGTACTGACCAGGCTCTACGTTGCTTAACTTCGGTGATCGGACGAGAACCGGTGTTTTCAGCGTGATATGGCCGTAAGCGGATATCTTACAACATTTTTACCATTAAACCATTAGTTTGCTTCCCTTATTCTATTTACTTTTCATCATTCATTCAAACCTGGTTTTAATCACACTGTTTTTACACTTTTTATTAAATTTACCCTTTCAAAACACATATTTAAACTGCATGAGAATTAAAACACACACACATCCAAATAAATATAAATTCTACTATCTTAGGCGATTAAATAATAAACAGACTGAAAAACAAAAAGAGAACATAATTTATTTGGGAATTTAATGTGCCGCATAAAAATTTAACGTAAAGCGAATACCCACTCCCAGGACGCGAGGTTGTAATGATTTATATCTACCGCCAACTATTTCAGCCTTGAGTAATCGCAAACACTAGTAGTACCCTATTACTGTTTGTCGCATCATTTGCTAAAAAAAAAAAAAAAAAAAAAAAAAGAAGAAAAATTAGATGCTTACAGCACCTGGTATTCCCAAGTGGTCACCCATCTAAGTACTGACCAGGCTCTACGTTGCTTAACTTCGGTGATCGGACGAGAACCGGTGTTTTCAGCGTGATATGGCCGTAAGCGGATATCTTACAACATTTTTACCATTAAACCATTAGTTTGCTTCCCTTATTCTATTTACTTTTCATCATTCATTCAAACCTGGTTTTAATCACACTGTTTTTACACTTTTTATTAAATTTACCCTTTCAAAACACATATTTAAACTGCATGAGAATTAAAACACACACACATCCAAATAAATATAAATTCTACTATCTTAGGCGATTAAATAATAAACAGACTGAAAAACAAAAAGAGAACATAATTTATTTGGGAATTTAATGTGCCGCATAAAAATTTAACGTAAAGCGAATACCCACTCCCAGGACGCGAGGTTGTAATGATTTATATCTACCGCCAACTATTTAAGCCTTGAGTAATCGCAAACACTAGTAGTACCCTATTACTGTTTCTCGCATCATTTGCTAAAAAAAAAAAAAAAAAAAAAAAAAAAAAAGAAGAAAAATTAGATGCTTACAGCACCTGGTATTCCCAAGTGGTCACCCATCTAAGTACTGACCAGGCTCTACGTTGCTTAACTTCGGTGATCGGACGAGAACCGGTGTTTTCAGCGTGATATGGCCGTAAGCGGATATCTTACAACATTTTTACCATTAAACCATTAGTTTGCTTCCCTTATTCTATTTACTTTTCAACATTCATTCAAACCTGGTTTTAATCACACTGTTTTTACACTTTTTATTAAATTTACCCTTTCAAAACACATATTTAAACTGCATGAGAATTAAAACACACACACATCCAAATAAATATAAATTCTACTATCTTAGGCGATTAAATAATAAACAGACTGAAAAACAAAAAGAGAACATAATTTATTTGGGAATTTAATGTGCCGCATAAAAATTTAACGTAAAGCGAATACCCACTCCCAGGACGCGAGGTTGTAATGATTTATATCTACCGCCAACTATTTCAGCCTTGAGTAATCGCAAACACTAGTAGTACCCTATTACTGTTTGTCGCATCATTTGCTAAAAAAAAAAAAAAAAAAAAAAAAAAAAAAAAGAAGAAAAATTAGATGCTTACAGCACCTGGTATTCCCAAGTGGTCACCCATCTAAGTACTGACCACGCTCTACGTTGCTTAACTTCGGTGATCGGACGAGAACCGGTGTTTTCAGCGTGATATGGCCGTAAGCGGATATCTTACAACATTTTTACCATTAAACCATTAGTTTGCTTCCCTTATTCTATTTACTTTTCATCATTCATTCAAACCTGGTTTTAATCACACTGTTTTTACACTTTTTATTAAATTTACCCTTTCAAAACACATATTTAAACTGCATGAGAATTAAAACACACACACATCCAAATAAATATAAATTCTACTATCTTAGGCGATTAAATAATAAACAGACTGAAAAACAAAAAGAGAACATAATTTATTTGGGAATTTAATGTGCCGCATAAAAATTTAACGTAAAGCGAATACCCACTCGCAGGACGCGAGGTTGTAATGATTTATATCTACCGCCAACTATTTAAGCCTTGAGTAATCGCAAACACTAGTAGTACCCTATTACTGTTTGTCGCATCATTTGCTAAAAAAAAAAAAAAAAAAAAAAAAGAAGAAAAATTAGATGCTTACAGCACCTGGTATTCCCAAGTGGTCACCCATCTAAGTACTGACCAGGCTCTACGTTGCTTAACTTCGGTGATCGGACGAGAACCGGTGTTTTCAGCGTGATATGGCCGTAAGCGGATATCTTACAACATTTTTACCATTAAACCATTAGTTTGCTTCCCTTATTCTATTTACTTTTCATCATTCATTCAAACCTGGTTTTAATCACACTGTTTTTACACTTTTTATTAAATTTACCCTTTCAAAACACATATTTAAACTGCATGAGAATTAAAACACACACACATCCAAATAAATATAAATTCTACTATCTTAGGCGATTAAATAATAAACAGACTGAAAAACAAAAAGAGAACATAATTTATTTGGGAATTTAATGTGCCGCATAAAAATTTAACGTAAAGCGAATACCCACTCCCAGGACGCGAGGTTGTAATGATTTATATCTACCGCCAACTATTTCAGCCTTGAGTAATCGCAAACACTAGTAGTACCCTATTACTGTTTGTCGCATCATTTGCTAAAAAAAAAAAAAAAAAAAAAAAAAAAAAAAAAAAGAAGAAAAATTAGATGCTTACAGCACCTGGTATTCCCAAGTGGTCACCCATCTAAGTACTGACCACGCTCTACGTTGCTTAACTTCGGTGATCGGACGAGAACCGGTGTTTTCAGCGTGATATGGCCGTAAGCGGATATCTTACAACATTTTTACCATTAAACCATTAGTTTGCTTCCCTTATTCTATTTACTTTTCATCATTCATTCAAACCTGGTTTTAATCACACTGTTTTTACACTTTTTATTAAATTTACCCTTTCAAAACACATATTTAAACTGCATGAGAATTAAAACACACACACATCCAAATAAATATAAATTCTACTATCTTAGGCGATTAAATAATAAACAGACTGAAAAACAAAAAGAGAACATAATTTATTTGGGAATTTAATGTGCCGCATAAAAATTTAACGTAAAGCGAATACCCACTCGCAGGACGCGAGGTTGTAATGATTTATATCTACCGCCAACTATTTAAGCCTTGAGTAATCGCAAACACTAGTAGTACCCTATTACTGTTTGTCGCATCATTTGCTAAAAAAAAAAAAAAAAAAAAAAAAGAAGAAAAATTAGATGCTTACAGCACCTGGTATTCCCAAGTGGTCACCCATCTAAGTACTGACCAGGCTCTACGTTGCTTAACTTCGGTGATCGGACGAGAACCGGTGTTTTCAGCGTGATATGGCCGTAAGCGGATATCTTACAACATTTTTACCATTAAACCATTAGTTTGCTTCCCTTATTCTATTTACTTTTCATCATTCATTCAAACCTGGTTTTAATCACACTGTTTTTACACTTTTTATTAAATTTACCCTTTCAAAACACATATTTAAACTGCATGAGAATTAAAACACACACACATCCAAATAAATATAAATTCTACTATCTTAGGCGATTAAATAATAAACAGACTGAAAAACATAAAGAGAACATAATTTATTTGGGAATTTAATGTGCCGCATAAAAATTTAACGTAAAGCGAATACCCACTCCCAGGACGCGAGGTTGTAATGATTTATATCTACCGCCAACTATTTCAGCCTTGAGTAATCGCAAACACTAGTAGTACCCTATTACTGTTTGTCGCATCATTTGCTAAAAAAAAAAAAAAAAAAAAAAAAAAAAGAAGAAAAATTAGATGCTTACAGCACCTGGTATTCCAAAGTGGTCACCCATCTAAGTACTGACCAGGCTCTACGTTGCTTAACTTCGGTGATCGGACGAGAACCGGTGTTTTCAGCGTGATATGGCCGTAAGCGGATATCTTACAACATTTTTACCATTAAACCATTAGTTTGCTTCCCTTATTCTATTTACTTTTCATCATTCATTCAAACCTGGTTTTAATCACACTGTTTTTACACTTTTTATTAAATTTACCCTTTCAAAACACATATTTAAACTGCATGAGAATTAAAACACACACACATCCAAATAAATATAAATTCTACTATCTTAGGCGATTAAATAATAAACAGACTGAAAAACAAAAAGAGAACATAATTTATTTGGGAATTTAATGTGCCGCATAAAAATTTAACGTAAAGCGAATACCCACTCCCAGGACGCGAGGTTGTAATGATTTATATCTACCGCCAACTATTTCAGCCTTGAGTAATCGCAAACACTAGTAGTACCCTATTACTGTTTGTCGCATCATTTGCTAAAAAAAAAAAAAAAAAAAAAAAAGAAGAAAAATTAGATGCTTACAGCACCTGGTATTCCCAAGTGGTCACCCATCTAAGTACTGACCACGCTCTACGTTGCTTAACTTCGGTGATCGGACGAGAACGGGTATTTTCAGCGTGATATGGCCGTAAGCGGATATCTTACAACATTTTTACCATTAAACCATTAGTTTGCTTCCCTTATTCTATTTACTTTTCATCATTCATTCAAACCTGGTTTTAATCACACTGTTTTTACACTTTTTATTAAATTTACCCTTTCAAAACACATATTTAAACTGCATGAGAATTAAAACACACACACATCCAAATAAATATAAATTCTACTATCTTAGGCGATTAAATAATAAACAGACTGAAAAACAAAAAGAGAACATAATTTATTTGGGAATTTAATGTGCCGCATAAAAATTTAACGTAAAGCGAATACCCACTCCCAGGACGCGAGGTTGTAATGATTTATATCTACCGCCAACTATTTCAGCCTTGAGTAATCGCAAACACTAGTAGTACCCTATTACTGTTTGTCGCATCATTTGCTAAAAAAAAAAAAAAAAAAAAAAAAGAAGAAAAATTAGATGCTTACAGCACCTGCTATTCCCAAGTAGTGACCCATCTAAGTACTGACCAGGCTCTACGTTGCTTAACTTCGGTGATCGGACGAGAACCGGTGTTTTCAGCGTGATATGGCCGTAAGCGGATATCTTACAACATTTTTACCATTAAACCATTAGTTTGCTTCCCTTATTCTATTTACTTTTCATCATTCATTCAAACCTGGTTTTAATCACACTGTTTTTACACTTTTTATTAAATTTACCCTTTCAAAACACATATTTAAACTGCATGAGAATTAAAACACACACACATCCAAATAAATATAAATTCTACTATCTTAGGCGATTAAATAATAAACAGACTGAAAAACAAAAAGAGAACATAATTTATTTGGGAATTTAATGTGCCGCATAAAAATTTAACGTAAAGCGAATACCCACTCCCAGGACGCGAGGTTGTAATGATTTATATCTACCGCCAACTATTTAAGCCTTGAGTAATCGCAAACACTAGTAGTACCCTATTACTGTTTGTCGCATCATTTGCTAAAAAAAAAAAAAAAAAAAAAAAAAAAAGAAGAAAAATTAGATGCTTACAGCACCTGGTATTCCCAAGTGGTCACCCATCTAAGTACTGACCAGGCTCTACGTTGCTTAACTTCGGTGATCGGACGAGAACCGGTGTTTTCAGCGTGATATGGCCGTAAGCGGATATCTTACAACATTTTTACCATTAAACCATTAGTTTGCTTCCCTTATTCTATTTACTTTTCATCATTCATTCAAACCTGGTTTTAATCACACTGTTTTTACACTTTTTATTAAATTTACCCTTTCAAAACACATATTTAAACTGCATGAGAATTAAAACACACACACATCCAAATAAATATAAATTCTACTATCTTAGGCGATTAAATAATAAACAGACTGAAAAACAAAAAGAGAACATAATTTATTTGGGAATTTAATGTGCCGCATAAAAATTTAACGTAAAGCGAATACCCACTCCCAGGACGCGAGGTTGTAATGATTTATATCTACCGCCAACTATTTCAGCCTTGAGTAATCGCAAACACTAGTAGTACCCTATTACTGTTTGTCGCATCATTTGCTAAAAAAAAAAAAAAAAAAAAAAAAGAAGAAAAATTAGATGCTTACAGCACCTGGTATTCCCAAGTAGTGACCCATCTAAGTACTGACCAGGCTCTACGTTGCTTAACTTCGGTGATCGGACGAGAACCGGTGTTTTCAGCGTGATATGGCCGTAAGCGGATATCTTACAACATTTTTACCATTAAACCATTAGTTTGCTTCCCTTATTCTATTTACTTTTCATCATTCATTCAAACCTGGTTTTAATCACACTGTTTTTACACTTTTTATTAAATTTACCCTTTCAAAACACATATTTAAACTGCATGAGAATTAAAACACACACACATCCAAATAAATATAAATTCTACTATCTTAGGCGATTAAATAATAAACAGACTGAAAAACATAAAGAGAACATAATTTATTTGGGAATTTAATGTGCCGCATAAAAATTTAACGTAAAGCGAATACCGACTCCCAGGACGCGAGGTTGTAATGATTTATATCTACCGCCAACTATTTAAGCCTTGAGTAATCGCAAACACTAGTAGTACCCTATTACTGTTTGTCGCATCATTTGCTAAAAAAAAAAAAAAAAAAAAAAAAAAAAGAAGAAAAATTAGATGCTTACAGCACCTGGTATTCCCAAGTGGTCACCCATCTAAGTACTGACCAGGCTCTACGTTGCTTAACTTCGGTGATCGGACGAGAACCGGTGTTTTCAGCGTGATATGGCCGTAAGCGGATATCTTACAACATTTTTACCATTAAACCATTAGTTTGCTTCCCTTATTCTATTTACTTTTCATCATTCATTCAAACCTGGTTTTAATCACACTGTTTTTACACTTTTTATTAAATTTACCCTTTCAAAACACATATTTAAACTGCATGAGAATTAAAACACACACACATCCAAATAAATATAAATTCTACTATCTTAGGCGATTAAATAATAAACAGACTGAAAAACAAAAAGAGAACATAATTTATTTGGGAATTTAATGTGCCGCATAAAAATTTAACGTAAAGCGAATACCCACTCCCAGGACGCGAGGTTGTAATGATTTATATCTACCGCCAACTATTTCAGCCTTGAGTAATCGCAAACACTAGTAGTACCCTATTACTGTTTGTCGCATCATTTGCTAAAAAAAAAAAAAAAAAAAAAAAAGAAGAAAAATTAGATGCTTACAGCACCTGGTATTCCCAAGTGGTCACCCATCTAAGTACTGACCACGCTCTACGTTGCTTAACTTCGGTGATCGGACGAGAACCGGTGTTTTCAGCGTGATATGGCCGTAAGCGGATATCTTACAACATTTTTACCATTAAACCATTAGTTTGCTTCCCTTATTCTATTTACTTTTCATCATTCATTCAAACCTGGTTTTAATCACACTGTTTTTACACTTTTTATTAAATTTACCCTTTCAAAACACATATTTAAACTGCATGAGAATTAAAACACACACACATCCAAATAAATATAAATTCTACTATCTTAGGCGATTAAATAATAAACAGACTGAAAAACAAAAAGAGAACATAATTTATTTGGGAATTTAATGTGCCGCATAAAAATTTAACGTAAAGCGAATACCCACTCCCAGGACGCGAGGTTGTAATGATTTATATCTACCGCCAACTATTTCAGCCTTGAGTAATCGCAAACACTAGTAGTACCCTATTACTGTTTGTCGCATCATTTGCTAAAAAAAAAAAAAAAAAAAAAAAAAGAAGAAAAATTAGATGCTTACAGCACCTGGTATTCCCAAGTAGTGACCCATCTAAGTACTGACCAGGCTCTACGTTGCTTAACTTCGGTGATCGGACGAGAACCGGTGTTTTCAGCGTGATATGGCCGTAAGCGGATATCTTACAACATTTTTACCATTAAACCATTAGTTTGCTTCCCTTATTCTATTTACTTTTCATCATTCATTCAAACCTGGTTTTAATCACACTGTTTTTACACTTTTTATTAAATTTACCCTTTCAAAACACATATTTAAACTGCATGAGAATTAAAACACACACACATCCAAATAAATATAAATTCTACTATCTTAGGCGATTAAATAATAAACAGACTGAAAAACAAAAAGAGAACATAATTTATTTGGGAATTTAATGTGCCGCATAAAAATTTAACGTAAAGCGAATACCCACTCCCAGGACGCGAGGTTGTAATGATTTATATCTACCGCCAACTATTTAAGCCTTGAGTAATCGCAAACACTAGTAGTACCCTATTACTGTTTGTCGCATCATTTGCTAAAAAAAAAAAAAAAAAAAAAAAAAAAAAAAGAAGAAAAATTAGATGCTTACAGCACCTGGTATTCCCAAGTGGTCACCCATCTAAGTACTGACCAGGCTCTACGTTGCTTAACTTCGGTGATCGGACGAGAACCGGTGTTTTCAGCGTGATATGGCCGTAAGCGGATATCTTACAACATTTTTACCATTAAACCATTAGTTTGCTTCCCTTATTCTATTTACTTTTCATCATTCATTCAAACCTGGTTTTAATCACACTGTTTTTACACTTTTTATTAAATTTACCCTTTCAAAACACATATTTAAACTGCATGAGAATTAAAACACACACACATCCAAATAAATATAAATTCTACTATCTTAGGCGATTAAATAATAAACAGACTGAAAAACAAAAAGAGAACATAATTTATTTGGGAATTTAATGTGCCGCATAAAAATTTAACGTAAAGCGAATACCCACTCCCAGGACGCGAGGTTGTAATGATTTATATCTACCGCCAACTATTTCAGCCTTGAGTAATCGCAAACACTAGTAGTACCCTATTACTGTTTGTCGCATCATTTGCTAAAAAAAAAAAAAAAAAAAAAAAAAGAAGAAAAATTAGATGCTTACAGCACCTGGTATTCCCAAGTAGTGACCCATCTAAGTACTGACCAGGCTCTACGTTGCTTAACTTCGGTGATCGGACGAGAACCGGTGTTTTCAGCGTGATATGGCCGTAAGCGGATATCTTACAACATTTTTACCATTAAACCATTAGTTTGCTTCCCTTATTCTATTTACTTTTCATCATTCATTCAAACCTGGTTTTAATCACACTGTTTTTACACTTTTTATTAAATTTACCCTTTCAAAACACATATTTAAACTGCATGAGAA
This sequence comes from Sepiola atlantica, assembly GCA_963556195.1. Taxonomy (NCBI): domain Eukaryota; kingdom Metazoa; phylum Mollusca; class Cephalopoda; order Sepiida; family Sepiolidae; genus Sepiola; species Sepiola atlantica. The sequence continues at coordinate 256,051 of CAUVYP010000878.1, forward strand.
TTAAAACACACACACATCCAAATAAATATAAATTCTACTATCTTAGGCGATTAAATAATAAACAGACTGAAAAACAAAAAGAGAACATAATTTATTTGGGAATTTAATGTGCCGCATAAAAATTTAACGTAAAGCGAATACCCACTCCCAGGACGCGAGGTTGTAATGATTTATATCTACCGCCAACTATTTAAGCCTTGAGTAATCGCAAACACTAGTAGTACCCTATTACTGTTTGTCGCATCATTTGCTAAAAAAAAAAAAAAAAAAAAAAAAAAAAAAGAAGAAAAATTAGATGCTTACAGCACCTGGTATTCCCAAGTGGTCACCCATCTAAGTACTGACCAGGCTCTACGTTGCTTAACTTCGGTGATCGGACGAGAACCGGTGTTTTCAGCGTGATATGGCCGTAAGCGGATATCTTACAACATTTTTACCATTAAACCATTAGTTTGCTTCCCTTATTCTATTTACTTTTCATCATTCATTCAAACCTGGTTTTAATCACACTGTTTTTACACTTTTTATTAAATTTACCCTTTCAAAACACATATTTAAACTGCATGAGAATTAAAACACACACACATCCAAATAAATATAAATTCTACTATCTTAGGCGATTAAATAATAAACAGACTGAAAAACAAAAAGAGAACATAATTTATTTGGGAATTTAATGTGCCGCATAAAAATTTAACGTAAAGCGAATACCCACTCCCAGGACGCGAGGTTGTAATGATTTATATCTACCGCCAACTATTTAAGCCTTGAGTAATCGCAAACACTAGTAGTACCCTATTACTGTTTGTCGCATCATTTGCTAAAAAAAAAAAAAAAAAAAAAAAAAAAAAAAGAAGAAAAATTAGATGCTTACAGCACCTGGTATTCCCAAGTGGTCACCCATCTAAGTACTGACCAGGCTCTACGTTGCTTAACTTCGGTGATCGGACGAGAACCGGTGTTTTCAGCGTGATATGGCCGTAAGCGGATATCTTACAACATTTTTACCATTAAACCATTAGTTTGCTTCCCTTATTCTATTTACTTTTCATCATTCATTCAAACCTGGTTTTAATCACACTGTTTTTACACTTTTTATTAAATTTACCCTTTCAAAACACATATTTAAACTGCATGAGAATTAAAACACACACACATCCAAATAAATATAAATTCTACTATCTTAGGCGATTAAATAATAAACAGACTGAAAAACAAAAAGAGAACATAATTTATTTGGGAATTTAATGTGCCGCATAAAAATTTAACGTAAAGCGAATACCCACTCCCAGGACGCGAGGTTGTAATGATTTATATCTACCGCCAACTATTTCAGCCTTGAGTAATCGCAAACACTAGTAGTACCCTATTACTGTTTGTCGCATCATTTGCTAAAAAAAAAAAAAAAAAAAAAAAAAGAAGAAAAATTAGATGCTTACAGCACCTGGTATTCCCAAGTAGTGACCCATCTAAGTACTGACCAGGCTCTACGTTGCTTAACTTCGGTGATCGGACGAGAACCGGTGTTTTCAGCGTGATATGGCCGTAAGCGGATATCTTACAACATTTTTACCATTAAACCATTAGTTTGCTTCCCTTATTCTATTTACTTTTCATCATTCATTCAAACCTGGTTTTAATCACACTGTTTTTACACTTTTTATTAAATTTACCCTTTCAAAACACATATTTAAACTGCATGAGAATTAAAACACACACACATCCAAATAAATATAAATTCTACTATCTTAGGCGATTAAATAATAAACAGACTGAAAAACAAAAAGAGAACATAATTTATTTGGGAATTTAATGTGCCGCATAAAAATTTAACGTAAAGCGAATACCCACTCCCAGGACGCGAGGTTGTAATGATTTATATCTACCGCCAACTATTTAAGCCTTGAGTAATCGCAAACACTAGTAGTACCCTATTACTGTTTGTCGCATCATTTGCTAAAAAAAAAAAAAAAAAAAAAAAAAAAAAGAAGAAAAATTAGATGCTTACAGCACCTGGTATTCCCAAGTGGTCACCCATCTAAGTACTGACCAGGCTCTACGTTGCTTAACTTCGGTGATCGGACGAGAACCGGTGTTTTCAGCGTGATATGGCCGTAAGCGGATATCTTACAACATTTTTACCATTAAACCATTAGTTTGCTTCCCTTATTCTATTTACTTTTCATCATTCATTCAAACCTGGTTTTAATCACACTGTTTTTACACTTTTTATTAAATTTACCCTTTCAAAACACATATTTAAACTGCATGAGAATTAAAACACACACACATCCAAATAAATATAAATTCTACTATCTTAGGCGATTAAATAATAAACAGACTGAAAAACAAAAAGAGAACATAATTTATTTGGGAATTTAATGTGCCGCATAAAAATTTAACGTAAAGCGAATACCCACTCCCAGGACGCGAGGTTGTAATGATTTATATCTACCGCCAACTATTTCAGCCTTGAGTAATCGCAAACACTAGTAGTACCCTATTACTGTTTGTCGCATCATTTGCTAAAAAAAAAAAAAAAAAAAAAAAAAGAAGAAAAATTAGATGCTTACAGCACCTGGTATTCCCAAGTGGTCACCCATCTAAGTACTGACCAGGCTCTACGTTGCTTAACTTCGGTGATCGGACGAGAACCGGTGTTTTCAGCGTGATATGGCCGTAAGCGGATATCTTACAACATTTTTACCATTAAACCATTAGTTTGCTTCCCTTATTCTATTTACTTTTCATCATTCATTCAAACCTGGTTTTAATCACACTGTTTTTACACTTTTTATTAAATTTACCCTTTCAAAACACATATTTAAACTGCATGAGAATTAAAACACACACACATCCAAATAAATATAAATTCTACTATCTTAGGCGATTAAATAATAAACAGACTGAAAAACAAAAAGAGAACATAATTTATTTGGGAATTTAATGTGCCGCATAAAAATTTAACGTAAAGCGAATACCCACTCCCAGGACGCGAGGTTGTAATGATTTATATCTACCGCCAACTATTTAAGCCTTGAGTAATCGCAAACACTAGTAGTACCCTATTACTGTTTGTCGCATCATTTGCTAAAAAAAAAAAAAAAAAAAAAAAAGAAGAAAAATTAGATGCTTACAGCACCTGGTATTCCCAAGTGGTCACCCATCTAAGTACTGACCAGGCTCTACGTTGCTTAACTTCGGTGATCGGACGAGAACCGGTGTTTTCAGCGTGATATGGCCGTAAGCGGATATCTTACAACATTTTTACCATTAAACCATTAGTTTGCTTCTCTTATTCTATTTACTTTTCATCATTCATTCAAACCTGGTTTTAATCACACTGTTTTTACACTTTTTATTAAATTTACCCTTTCAAAACACATATTTAAACTGCATGAGAATTAAAACACACACACATCCAAATAAATATAAATTCTACTATCTTAGGCGATTAAATAATAAACAGACTGAAAAACAAAAAGAGAACATAATTTATTTGGGAATTTAATGTGCCGCATAAAAATTTAACGTAAAGCGAATACCCACTCCCAGGACGCGAGGTTGTAATGATTTATATCTACCGCCAACTATTTAAGCCTTGAGTAATCGCAAACACTAGTAGTACCCTATTACTGTTTGTCGCATCATTTGCTAAAAAAAAAAAAAAAAAAAAAAAAAGAAGAAAAATTAGATGCTTACAGCACCTGGTATTCCCAAGTGGTCACCCATCTAAGTACTGACCAGGCTCTACGTTGCTTAACTTCGGTGATCGGACGAGAACCGGTGTTTTCAGCGTGATATGGCCGTAAGCGGATATCTTACAACATTTTTACCATTAAACCATTAGTTTGCTTCCCTTATTCTATTTACTTTTCATCATTCATTCAAACCTGGTTTTAATCACACTGTTTTTACACTTTTTATAAAATTTACCCTTTCAAAACACATATTTAAACTGCATGAGAATTAAAACACACACACATCCAAATAAATGTAAATTCTACTATCTTAGGCGATTAAATAATAAACAGACTGAAAAACAAAAAGAGAACATAATTTATTTGGGAATTTAATGTGCCGCATAAAAATTTAACGTAAAGCGAATACCCACTCCCAGGACGCGAGGTTGTAATGATTTATATCTACCGCCAACTATTTAAGCCTTGAGTAATCGCAAACACTAGTAGTACCCTATTACTGTTTGTCGCATCATTTGCTAAAAAAAAAAAAAAAAAAAAAAAAAAAAAAAAGAAGAAAAATTAGATGCTTACAGCACCTGGTATTCCCAAGTGGTCACCCATCTAAGTACTGACCAGGCTCTACGTTGCTTAACTTCGGTGATCGGACGAGAATCGGTGTTTTCAGCGTGATATGGCCGTAAGCGGATATCTTACAACATTTTTACCATTAAACCATTAGTTTGCTTCCCTTATTCTATTTACTTTTCATCATTCATTCAAACCTGGTTTTAATCACACTGTTTTTACACTTTTTATTAAATTTACCCTTTCAAAACACATATTTAAACTGCATGAGAATTAAAACACACACACATCCAAATAAATATAAATTCTACTATCTTAGGCGATTAAATAATAAACAGACTGAAAAACAAAAAGAGAACATAATTTATTTGGGAATTTAATGTGCCGCATAAAAATTTAACGTAAAGCGAATACCCACTCCCAGGACGCGAGGTTGTAATGATATATATCTACCGCCAACTATTTAAGCCTTGAGTAATCGCAAACACTAGTAGTACCCTATTACTGTTTGTCGCATCATTTGCTAAAAAAAAAAAAAAAAAAAAAAAAAAAAAGAAGAAAAATTAGATGCTTACAGCACCTGGTATTCCCAAGTGGTCACCCATCTAAGTACTGACCAGGCTCTACGTTGCTTAACTTCGGTGATCGGACGAGAACCGGTGTTTTCAGCGTGATATGGCCGTAAGCGGATATCTTACAACATTTTTACCATTAAACCATTAGTTTGCTTCCCTTATTCTATTTACTTTTCATCATTCATTCAAACCTGGTTTTAATCACATTGTTTTTACACTTTTTATAAAATTTACCCTTTCAAAACACATATTTAAACTGCATGAGAATTAAAACACACACACATCCAAATAAATATAAATTCTACTATCTTAGGCGATTAAATAATAAACAGACTGAAAAACAAAAAGAGAACATAATTTATTTGGGAATTTAATGTGCCGCATAAAAATTTAACGTAAAGCGAATACCCACTCCCAGGACGCGAGGTTGTAATGATTTATATCTACCGCCAACTATTTAAGCCTTGAGTAATCGCAAACACTAGTAGTACCCTATTACTGTTTGTCGCATCATTTGCTAAAAAAAAAAAAAAAAAAAAAAAAAAAAAAAAAAGAAGAAAAATTAGATGCTTACAGCACCTGGTATTCCCAAGTGGTCACCCATCTAAGTACTGACCAGGCTCTACGTTGCTTAACTTCGGTGATCGGACGAGAATCGGTGTTTTCAGCGTGATATGGCCGTAAGCGGATATCTTACAACATTTTTACCATTAAACCATTAGTTTGCTTCCCTTATTCTATTTACTTTTCATCATTCATTCAAACCTGGTTTTAATCACACTGTTTTTACACTTTTTATTAAATTTACCCTTTCAAAACACATATTTAAACTGCATGAGAATTAAAACACACACACATCCAAATAAATATAAATTCTACTATCTTAGGCGATTAAATAATAAACAGACTGAAAAACAAAAAGAGAACATAATTTATTTGGGAATTTAATGTGCCGCATAAAAATTTAACGTAAAGCGAATACCCACTCCCAGGACGCGAGGTTGTAATGATTTATATCTACCGCCAACTATTTAAGCCTTGAGTAATCGCAAACACTAGTAGTACCCTATTACTGTTTGTCGCATCATTTGCTAAAAAAAAAAAAAAAAAAAAAAAAAAGAAGAAAAATTAGATGCTTACAGCACCTGGTATTCCCAAGTGGTCACCCATCTAAGTACTGACCAGGCTCTACGTTGCTTAACTTCGGTGATCGGACGAGAACCGGTGTTTTCAGCGTGATATGGCCGTAAGCGGATATCTTACAACATTTTTACCATTAAACCATTAGTTTGCTTCCCTTATTCTATTTACTTTTCATCATTCATTCAAACCTGGTTTTAATCACACTGTTTTTACACTTTTTATTAAATTTACCCTTTCAAAACACATATTTAAACTGCATGAGAATTAAAACACACACACATCCAAATAAATATAAATTCTACTATCTTAGGCGATTAAATAATAAACAGACTGAAAAACAAAAAGAGAACATAATTTATTTGGGAATTTAATGTGCCGCATAAAAATTTAACGTAAAGCGAATACCCACTCCCAGGACGCGAGGTTGTAATGATTTATATCTACCGCCAACTATTTCAGCCTTGAGTAATCGCAAACACTAGTAGTACCCTATTACTGTTTGTCGCATCATTTGCTAAAAAATAAAAAAAAAAAAAAAAAAGAAGAAAAATTAGATGCTTACAGCACCTGGTATTCCCAAGTGGTCACCCATCTAAGTACTGACCAGGCTCTACGTTGCTTAACTTCGGTGATCGGACGAGAACCGGTGTTTTCAGCGTGATATGGCCGTAAGCGGATATCTTACAACATTTTTACCATTAAACCATTAGTTTGCTTCCCTTATTCTATTTACTTTTCATCATTCATTCAAACCTGGTTTTAATCACACTGTTTTTACACTTTTTATTAAATTTACCCTTTCAAAACACATATTTAAACTGCATGAGAATTAAAACACACACACATCCAAATAAATATAAATTCTACTATCTTAGGCGATTAAATAATAAACAGACTGAAAAACAAAAAGAGAACATAATTTATTTGGGAATTTAATGTGCCGCATAAAAATTTAACGTAAAGCGAATACCCACTCCCAGGACGCGAGGTTGTAATGATTTATATCTACCGCCAACTATTTAAGCCTTGAGTAATCGCAAACACTAGTAGTACCCTATTACTGTTTGTCGCATCATTTGCTAAAAAAAAAAAAAAAAAAAAAAAAAAAAAGAAGAAAAATTAGATGCTTACAGCACCTGGTATTCGCAAGTGGTCACCCATCTAAGTACTGACCAGGCTCTACGTTGCTTAACTTCGGTGATCGGACGAGAACCGGTGTTTTCAGCGTGATATGGCCGTAAGCGGATATCTTACAACATTTTTACCATTAAACCATTAGTTTGCTTCCCTTATTCTATTTACTTTTCATCATTCATTCAAACCTGGTTTTAATCACACTGTTTTTACACTTTTTATTAAATTTACCCTTTCAAAACACATATTTAAACTGCATGAGAATTAAAACACACACACATCCAAATAAATATAAATTCTACTATCTTAGGCGATTAAATAATAAACAGACTGAAAAACAAAAAGAGAACATAATTTATTTGGGAATTTAATGTGCCGCATAAAAATTTAACGTAAAGCGAATACCCACTCCCAGGACGCGAGGTTGTAATGATTTATATCTACCGCCAACTATTTCAGCCTTGAGTAATCGCAAACACTAGTAGTACCCTATTACTGTTTGTCGCATCATTTGCTAAAAAAACAAAACAAACATTAGATGCTTACAGCACCTGGTATTCCCAAGTGGTCACCCATCTAAGTACTGACCAGGCTCTACGTTGCTTAACTTCGGTGATCGGACGAGAACCGGTGTTTTCAGCGTGATATGGCCGTAAGCGGATATCTTACAACATTTTTACCATTAAACCATTAGTTTGCTTCCCTTATTCTATTTACTTTTCATCATTCATTCAAACCTGCTTTTTAATCACACTGTTTTTACACTTTTTATTAAATTTACCCTTTCAAAACACATATTTAAACTGCATGAGAATTAAAACACACACACATCCAAATAAATATAAATTCTACTATCTTAGGCGATTAAATAATAAACAGACTGAAAAAAAAAAGAGAACATAATTTATTTGGGAATTTAATGTGCCGCATAAAAATTTAACGTAAAGCGAATACCCACTCCCAGGACGCGAGGTTGTAATGATTTATATCTACCGCCAACTATTTAAGCCTTGAGTAATCGCAAACACTAGTAGTACCCTATTACTGTTTGTCGCATCATTTGCTAAAAAAAAAAAAAAAAAAAAAAAAAAAAAGAAGAAAAATTAGATGCTTACAGCACCTGGTATTCGCAAGTGGTCACCCATCTAAGTACTGACCAGGCTCTACGTTGCTTAACTTCGGTGATCGGACGAGAACCGGTGTTTTCAGCGTGATATGGCCGTAAGCGGATATCTTACAACATTTTTACCATTAAACCATTAGTTTGCTTCCCTTATTCTATTTACTTTTCATCATTCATTCAAACCTGGTTTTAATCACACTGTTTTTACACTTTTTATTAAATTTACCCTTTCAAAACACATATTTAAACTGCATGAGAATTAAAACACACACACATCCAAATAAATATAAATTCTACTATCTTAGGCGATTAAATAATAAACAGACTGAAAAACAAAAAGAGAACATAATTTATTTGGGAATTTAATGTGCCGCATAAAAATTTAACGTAAAGCGAATACCCACTCCCAGGACGCGAGGTTGTAATGATTTATATCTACCGCCAACTATTTCAGCCTTGAGTAATCGCAAACACTAGTAGTACCCTATTACTGTTTGTCGCATCATTTGCTAAAAAAACAAAACAAACATTAGATGCTTACAGCACCTGGTATTCCCAAGTGGTCACCCATCTAAGTACTGACCAGGCTCTACGTTGCTTAACTTCGGTGATCGGACGAGAACCGGTGTTTTCAGCGTGATATGGCCGTAAGCGGATATCTTACAACATTTTTAACATTAAACCATTAGTTTGCTTCCCTTATTCTATTTACTTTTCATCATTCATTCAAACCTGCTTTTTAATCACACTGTTTTTACACTTTTTATTAAATTTACCCTTTCAAAACACATATTAAAACTGCATGAGAATAAAAACCCACACACATCTAAATAAATATAAATTCTACTATCTTAGGCGATTAAATAATAAACAGACTGAAAAACAAAAAGAGAACATAATTTATTTGGGAATTTAATGTGCCGCATAAAAATTTAACGTAAAGCGAATACCCACTCCCAGGACGCGAGGTTGTAATGATTTATATCTACCGCCAACTATTTCAGCCTTGAGTAATCGCAAACACTAGTAGTACCCTATTACTGTTTGTCGCATCATTTGCTAAAAAAAAAAAAAAAAAAAAAAAAAAAAAGAAGAAAAATTAGATGCTTACAGCACCTGGTATTCCCAAGTGGTCACCCATCTAAGTACTGACCAGGCTCTACGTTGCTTAACTTCGGTGATCGGACGAGAACCGGTGTTTTCAGCGTGATATGGCCGTAAGCGGATATCTTACAACATTTTTACCATTAAACCATTAGTTTGCTTCCCTTATTCTATTTACTTTTCATCATTCATTCAAACCTGGTTTTAATCACACTGTTTTTACACTTTTTATTAAATTTACCCTTTCAAAACACATATTTAAACTGCATGAGAATTAAAACACACACACATCCAAATAAATATAAATTCTACTATCTTAGGCGATTAAATAATAAACAGACTGAAAAACAAAAAGAGAACATAATTTATTTGGGAATTTAATGTGCCGCATAAAAATTTAACGTAAAGCGAATACCCACTCCCAGGACGCGAGGTTGTAATGATTTATATCTACCGCCAACTATTTAAGCCTTGAGTAATCGCAAACACTAGTAGTACCCTATTACTGTTTGTCGCATCATTTGCTAAAAAAAAAAAAAAAAAAAAAAAAAAGAAGAAAAATTAGATGCTTACAGCACCTGGTATTCCCAAGTGGTCACCCATCTAAGTACTGACCAGGCTCTACGTTGCTTAACTTCGGTGATCGGACGAGAACCGGTGTTTTCAGCGTGATATGGCCGTAAGCGGATATCTTACAACATTTTTACCATTAAACCATTAGTTTGCTTCCCTTATTCTATTTACTTTTCATCATTCATTCAAACCTGGTTTTAATCACACTGTTTTTACACTTTTTATTAAATTTACCCTTTCAAAACACATATTTAAACTGCATGAGAATTAAAACACACACACATCCAAATAAATATAAATTCTACTATCTTAGGCGATTAAATAATAAACAGACTGAAAAACAAAAAGAGAACATAATTTATTTGGGAATTTAATGTGCCGCATAAAAATTTAACGTAAAGCGAATACCCACTCCCAGGACGCGAGGTTGTAATGATTTATATCTACCGCCAACTATTTCAGCCTTGAGTAATCGCAAACACTAGTAGTACCCTATTACTGTTTGTCGCATCATTTGCTAAAAAATAAAAAAAAAAAAAAAAAAGAAGAAAAATTAGATGCTTACAGCACCTGGTATTCCCAAGTGGTCACCCATCTAAGTACTGACCAGGCTCTACGTTGCTTAACTTCGGTGATCGGACGAGAACCGGTGTTTTCAGCGTGATATGGCCGTAAGCGGATATCTTACAACATTTTTACCATTAAACCATTAGTTTGCTTCCCTTATTCTATTTACTTTTCATCATTCATTCAAACCTGGTTTTAATCACACTGTTTTTACACTTTTTATTAAATTTACCCTTTCAAAACACATATTTAAACTGCATGAGAATTAAAACACACACACATCCAAATAAATATAAATTCTACTATCTTAGGCGATTAAATAATAAACAGACTGAAAAACAAAAAGAGAACATAATTTATTTGGGAATTTAATGTGCCGCATAAAAATTTAACGTAAAGCGAATACCCACTCCCAGGACGCGAGGTTGTAATGATTTATATCTACCGCCAACTATTTAAGCCTTGAGTAATCGCAAACACTAGTAGTACCCTATTACTGTTTGTCGCATCATTTGCTAAAAAAAAAAAAAAAAAAAAAAAAAAAAAGAAGAAAAATTAGATGCTTACAGCACCTGGTATTCGCAAGTGGTCACCCATCTAAGTACTGACCAGGCTCTACGTTGCTTAACTTCGGTGATCGGACGAGAACCGGTGTTTTCAGCGTGATATGGCCGTAAGCGGATATCTTACAACATTTTTACCATTAAACCATTAGTTTGCTTCCCTTATTCTATTTACTTTTCATCATTCATTCAAACCTGGTTTTAATCACACTGTTTTTACACTTTTTATTAAATTTACCCTTTCAAAACACATATTTAAACTGCATGAGAATTAAAACACACACACATCCAAATAAATATAAATTCTACTATCTTAGGCGATTAAATAATAAACAGACTGAAAAACAAAAAGAGAACATAATTTATTTGGGAATTTAATGTGCCGCATAAAAATTTAACG
>CAUVYP010000878.1:270000-292500 GCA_963556195.1 Sepiola atlantica
CGAGAACCGGTGTTTTCAGCGTGATATGGCCGTAAGCGGATATCTTACAACATTTTTACCATTAAACCATTAGTTTGCTTCCCTTATTCTATTTACTTTTCATCATTCATTCAAACCTGGTTTTAATCACACTGTTTTTACACTTTTTATTAAATTTACCCTTTCAAAACACATATTTAAACTGCATGAGAATTAAAACACACACACATCCAAATAAATATAAATTCTACTATCTTAGGCGATTAAATAATAAACAGACTGAAAAACAAAAAGAGAACATAATTTATTTGGGAATTTAATGTGCCGCATAAAAATTTAACGTAAAGCGAATACCCACTCCCAGGACGCGAGGTTGTAATGATTTATATCTACCGCCAACTATTTCAGCCTTGAGTAATCGCAAACACTAGGTGTACCCTATTACTGTTTTTCGCATCATTTGCTAAAAAAAAAAAAAAAAAAAAAAAAAAGAAGAAAAATTAGATGCTTACAGCACCTGGTATTCCCAAGTGGTCACCCATCTAAGTACTGCCCAGGCTCTACGTTGCTTAACTTCGGTGATCGGACGAGAACCGGTGTTTTCAGCGTGATATGGCCGTAAGCGGATATCTTACAACATTTTTACCATTAAACCATTAGTTTGCTTCCCTTATTCTATTTACTTTTCATCATTCATTCAAACCTGCTGTTTAATCACACTGTTTTTTACACTTTTTATTAAATTTACCCTTTCAAAACACATATTTAAACTGCATGAGAATTAAAACACACACACATCCAAATAAATATAAATTCTACTATCTTAGGCGATTAAATAATAAACAGACTGAAAAACAAAAAGAGAACATAATTTATTTGGGAATTTAATGTGCCGCATAAAAATTTAACGTAAAGCGAATACCCACTCCCAGGACGCGAGGTTGTAATGATTTATATCTACCGCCAACTATTTCAGCCTTGAGTAATCGCAAACACTAGGTGTACCCTATTACTGTTTGTCGCATCATTTGCTAAAAAAAAAAAAAAAAAAAAAAAAAAGAAGAAAAATTAGATGCTTACAGCACCTGGTATTCCCACGTGGTCACCCATCTAAGTACTGACCAGGCTCTACGTTGCTTAACTTCGGTGATCGGACGAGAACCGGTGTTTTCAGCGTGATATGGCCGTAAGCGGATATCTTACAACATTTTTACCATTAAACCATTAGTTTGCTTCCCTTATTCTATTTACTTTTCATCATTCATTCAAACCTGGTTTTAATCACACTGTTTTTACACTTTTTATTAAATTTACCCTTTCAAAACACATATTTAAACTGCATGAGAATTAAAACACACACACATCCAAATAAATATAAATTCTACTATCTTAGGCGATTAAATAATAAACAGACTGAAAAACAAAAAGAGAACATAATTTATTTGGGAATTTAATGTGCCGCATAAAAATTTAACGTAAAGCGAATACCCACTCCCAGGGCGCGAGGTTGTAATGATTTATATCTACCGCCAACTATTTCAGTATTGAGTAATCGCAAACACTAGGTGTACCCTATTACTGTTTTTCGCATCATTTGCTAAAAAAAAAAAAAAAGAAGTAAAATTAGATGCTTACAGCACCTGGTATTCCCAAGTGGTCACCCATCTAAGTACTGACCAGGCTCTACGTTGCTTAACTTCGGTGATCGGACGAGAACCGGTGTTTTCAGCGTGATATGGCCGTAAGCGGATATCTTACAACATTTTTACCATTAAACCATTAGTTTGCTTCCCTTATTCTATTTACTTTTCATCATTCATTCAAACCTGCTTTTTAATCACACTGTTTTTTACACTTTTTATTAAATTTACCCTTTCAAAACACATATTTAAACTGCATGAGAATTAAAACACACACACATCCAAATAAATATAAATTCTACTATCTTAGGCGATTAAATAATAAACAGACTGAAAAACAAAAAGAGAACATAATTTATTTGGGAATTTAATGTGCCGCATAAAAATTTAACGTAAAGCGAATACCCACTCCCAGGACGCGAGGTTGTAATGATTTATATCTACCGCCAACTATTTCAGCCTTGAGTAATCGCAAACACTAGTAGTACCCTATTACTGTTTGTCGCATCATTTGCTAAAAAAAAAAAAAAAAAAAAAAAAAAGAAGAAAAATTAGATGCTTACAGCACCTGGTATTCCCAAGTGGTCACCCATCTAAGTACTGACCACGCTCTACGTTGCTTAACTTCGGTGATCGGACGAGAACCGGTGTTTTCAGCGTGATATGGCCGTAAGCGGATATCTTACAACATTTTTACCATTAAACCATTAGTTTGCTTCCCTTATTCTATTTACTTTTCATCATTCATTCAAACCTGCTTTTTAATCACACTGTTTTTACACTTTTTATTAAATTTACCCTTTCAAAACACATATTAAAACTGCATGAGAATAAAAACCCACACACATCTAAATAAATATAAATTCTACTATCTTAGGCGATTAAATAATAAACAGACTGAAAAACAAAAAGAGAACATAATTTATTTGGGAATTTAATGTGCCGCATAAAAATTTAACGTAAAGCGAATACCCACTCCCAGGACGCGAGGTTGTAATGATTTATATCTACCGCCAACTATTTCAGCCTTGAGTAATCGCAAACACTAGTAGTACCCTATTACTGTTTGTCGCATCATTTGCTAAAAAAAAAAAAAAACAAAAAAAAAAAAGAAGAAAAATTAGATGCTTACAGCACCTGGTATTCCCAAGTGGTCACCCATCTAAGTACTGACCAGGCTCTACGTTGCTTAACTTCGGTGATCGGACGAGAACCGGTGTTTTCAGCGTGATATGGCCGTAAGCGGATATCTTACAACATTTTTACCATTAAACCATTAGTTTGCTTCCCTTATTCTATTTACTTTTCATCATTCATTCAAACCTGGTTTTAATCACACTGTTTTTACACTTTTTATTAAATTTACCCTTTCAAAACACATATTTAAACTGCATGAGAATTAAAACACACACACATCCAAATAAATATAAATTCTACTATCTTAGGCGATTAAATAATAAACAGACTGAAAAACAAAAAGAGAACATAATTTATTTGGGAATTTAATGTGCCGCATAAAAATTTAACGTAAAGCGAATACCCACTCCCAGGACGCGAGGTTGTAATGATTTATATCTACCGCCAACTATTTCAGCCTTGAGTAATCGCAAACACTAGTAGTACCCTATTACTGTTTGTCGCATCATTTGCTAAAAAAAAAAAAAAAAAAAAAAAAAAAAGAAGAAAAATTAGATGCTTACAGCACCTGGTATTCCCAAGTGGTCACCCATCTAAGTACTGACCAGGCTCTACGTTGCTTAACTTCGGTGATCGGACGAGAACCGGTGTTTTCAGCGTGATATGGCCGTAAGCGGATATCTTACAACATTTTTACCATTAAACCATTAGTTTGCTTCCCTTATTCTATTTACTTTTCATCATTCATTCAAACCTGGTTTTAATCACACTGTTTTTACACTTTTTATTAAATTTACCCTTTCAAAACACATATTTAAACTGCATGAGAATTAAAACACACACACATCCAAATAAATATAAATTCTACTATCTTAGGCGATTAAATAATAAACAGACTGAAAAACAAAAAGAGAACATAATTTATTTGGGAATTTAATGTGCCGCATAAAAATTTAACGTAAAGCGAATACCCACTCCCAGGACGCGAGGTTGTAATGATTTATATCTACCGCCAACTATTTCAGCCTTGAGTAATCGCAAACACTAGTAGTACCCTATTACTGTTTGTCGCATCATTTGCTAAAAAAAAAAAAAAAAGAAGAAAAATTAGATGCTTACAGCACCTGGTATTCCCAAGTGGTCACCCATCTAAGTACTGCCCAGGCTCTACGTTGCTTAACTTCGGTGATCGGACGAGAACCGGTGTTTTCAGCGTGATATGGCCGTAAGCGGATATCTTACAACATTTTTACCATTAAACCATTAGTTTGCTTCCCTTATTCTATTTACTTTTCATCATTCATTCAAACCTGCTTTTTAATCACACTGTTTTTTACACTTTTTATTAAATTTACCCTTTCAAAACACATATTTAAACTGCATGAGAATTAAAACACACACACATCCAAATAAATATAAATTCTACTATCTTAGGCGATTAAATAATAAACAGACTGAAAAACAAAAAGAGAACATAATTTATTTGGGAATTTAATGTGCCGCATAAAAATTTAACGTAAAGCGAATACCCACTCCCAGGACGCGAGGTTGTAATGATTTATATCTACCGCCAACTATTTCAGCCTTGAGTAATCGCAAACACTAGTAGTACCCTATTACTGTTTGTCGCATCATTTGCTAAAAAAAAAAAAAAAAAAAAAAAAAAGAAGAAAAATTAGATGCTTACAGCACCTGGTATTCCCAAGTGGTCACCCATCTAAGTACTGACCACGCTCTACGTTGCTTAACTTCGGTGATCGGACGAGAACCGGTGTTTTCAGCGTGATATGGCCGTAAGCGGATATCTTACAACATTTTTACCATTAAACCATTAGTTTGCTTCCCTTATTCTATTTACTTTTCATCATTCATTCAAACCTGCTTTTTAATCACACTGTTTTTACACTTTTTATTAAATTTACCCTTTCAAAACACATATTAAAACTGCATGAGAATAAAAACCCACACACATCCAAATAAATATAAATTCTACTATCTTAGGCGATTAAATAATAAACAGACTGAAAAACAAAAAGAGAACATAATTTATTTGGGAATTTAATGTGCCGCATAAAAATTTAACGTAAAGCGAATACCCACTCCCAGGACGCGAGGTTGTAATGATTTATATCTACCGCCAACTATTTCAGCCTTGAGTAATCGCAAACACTAGTAGTACCCTATTACTGTTTGTCGCATCATTTGCTAAAAAAAAAAAAAAACAAAAAAAAAAAAAGAAGAAAAATTAGATGCTTACAGCACCTGGTATTCCCAAGTGGTCACCCATCTAAGTACTGACCAGGCTCTACGTTGCTTAACTTCGGTGATCGGACGAGAACCGGTGTTTTCAGCGTGATATGGCCGTAAGCGGATATCTTACAACATTTTTACCATTAAACCATTAGTTTGCTTCCCTTATTCTATTTACTTTTCATCATTCATTCAAACCTGGTTTTAATCACACTGTTTTTACACTTTTTATTAAATTTACCCTTTCAAAACACATATTTAAACTGCATGAGAATTAAAACACACACACATCCAAATAAATATAAATTCTACTATCTTAGGCGATTAAATAATAAACAGACTGAAAAACAAAAAGAGAACATAATTTATTTGGGAATTTAATGTGCCGCATAAAAATTTAACGTAAAGCGAATACCCACTCCCAGGACGCGAGGTTGTAATGATTTATATCTACCGCCAACTATTTCAGCCTTGAGTAATCGCAAACACTAGTAGTACCCTATTACTGTTTGTCGCATCATTTGCTAAAAAAACAAAACAAACATTAGATGCTTACAGCACCTGGTATTCCCAAGTGGTCACCCATCTAAGTACTGACCAGGCTCTACGTTGCTTAACTTCGGTGATCGGACGAGAACCGGTGTTTTCAGCGTGATATGGCCGTAAGCGGATATCTTACAACATTTTTACCATTAAACCATGAGTTTGCTTCCCTTATTCTATTTACTTTTCATCATTCATTCAAACCTGGTTTTAATCACACTGTTTTTACACTTTTTATTAAATTTACCCTTTCAAAACACATATTTAAACTGCATGAGAATTAAAACACACACACATCCAAATAAATATAAATTCTACTATCTTAGGCGATTAAATAATAAACAGACTGAAAAACAAAAAGAGAACATAATTTATTTGGGAATTTAATGTGCCGCATAAAAATTTAACGTAAAGCGAATACCCACTCCCAGGACGCGAGGTTGTAATGATATATATCTACCGCCAACTATTTCAGCCTTGAGTAATCGCAAACACTAGTAGTACTCTATTACTGTTTGTCGCATCATTTGCTAAAAAAAAAAAAAAAAAAAAAAGAAGAAAAATTAGATGCTTACAGCACCTGGTATTCCCAAGTGGTCACCCATCTAAGTACTGACCAGGCTCTACGTTGCTTAACTTCGGTGATCGGACGAGAACCGGTGTTTTCAGCGTGATATGGCCGTAAGCGGATATCTTACAACATTTTTACCATTAAACCATTAGTTTGCTTCCCTTATTCTATTTACTTTTCATCATTCATTCAAACCTGCTTTTTAATCACACTGTTTTTTACACTTTTTATTAAATTTACCCTTTCAAAACACATATTTAAACTGCATGAGAATTAAAACGCACACACATCCAAATAAATATAAATTCTACTATCTTAGGCGATTAAATAATAAACAGACTGAAAAACAAAAAGAGAACATAATTTATTTGGGAATTTAATGTGCCGCATAAAAATTTAACGTAAAGCGAATACCCACTCCCAGGACGCGAGGTTGTAATGATTTATATCTACCGCCAACTATTTCAGCCTTGAGTAATCGCAAACACTAGTAGTACCCTATTACTGTTTGTCGCATCATTTGCTAAAAAAACAAAACAAACATTAGATGCTTACAGCACCTGGTATTCCCAAGTGGTCACCCATCTAAGTACTGACCAGGCTCTACGTTGCTTAACTTCGGTGATCGAACGAGAACCGGTGTTTTCAGCTTATATGGCCGTAAGCGGATATCTTACAACATTTTTACCATTAAACCATTAGTTTGCTTCCCTTATTCTATTTACTTTTCATCATTCATTCAAACCTGCTTTTTAATCACACTGTTTTTTACACTTTTTATTAAATTTACCCTTTCAAAACACATATTTAAACTGCATGAGAATTAAAACACACACACATCCAAATAAATATAAATTCTACTATCTTAGGCGATTAAATAATAAACAGACTGAAAAACAAAAAGAGAACATAATTTATTTGGGAATTTAATGTGCCGCATAAAAATTTAACGTAAAGCGAATACCCACTCCCAGGACGCGAGGTTGTAATGATTTATATCTACCGCCAACTATTTCAGCCTTGAGTAATCGCAAACACTAGTAGTACCCTATTACTGTTTGTCGCATCATTTGCTAAAAAAAAAAAAAAAAAAAAAGAAGAAAAATTAGATGCTTACAGCACCTGGTATTCCCAAGTGGTCACCCATCTAAGTACTGACCAGGCTCTACGTTGCTTAACTTCGGTGATCGGACGAGAACCGGTGTTTTCAGCGTGATATGGCCGTAAGCGGATATCTTACAACATTTTTACCATTAAACCATTAGTTTGCTTCCCTTATTCTATTTACTTTTCATCATTCATTCAAACCTGGTTTTAATCACACTGTTTTTACACTTTTTATTAAATTTACCCTTTCAAAACACATATTTAAACTGCATGAGAATTAAAACACACACACATCCAAATAAATATAAATTCTACTATCTTAGGCGATTAAATAATAAACAGACTGAAAAACAAAAAGAGAACATAATTTATTTGGGAATTTAATGTGCCGCATAAAAATTTAACGTAAAGCGAATACCCACTCCCAGGACGCGAGGTTGTAATGATATATATCTACCGCAAACTATTTCAGCCTTGAGTAATCGCAAACACTAGTAGTACTCTATTACTGTTTGTCGCATCATTTGCTTAAAAAAAAAAAAAAAAAAAAAAAAAAAAGAAGAAAAATTAGATGCTTACAGCACCTGGTATTCCCAAGTGGTCACCCATCTAAGTACTGACCACGCTCTACGTTGCTTAACTTCGGTGATCGGACGAGAACCTATGTTTTCAGCGTGATATGGCCGTAAGCGGATATCTTACAACATTTTTACCATTAAACCATTAGTTTGCTTCCCTTATTCTATTTACTTTTCATCATTCATTAAAACCTGCTTTTTAATCACACTGTTTTTTACACTTTTTATTAAATTTACCCTTTCAAAACACATGTTTAAACTGCATGAGAATTAAAACGCACACACATCCAAATAAATATAAATTCTACTATCTTAGGCGATTAAATAATAAACAGACTGAAAAACAAAAAGAGAACATAATTTATTTGGGAATTTAATGTGCCGCATAAAAATTTAACGTAAAGCGAATACCCACTCCCAGGACGCGAGGTTGTAATGATTTATATCTACCGCCAACTATTTCAGCCTTGAGTAATCGCAAACACTAGTAGTACCCTATTACTGTTTGTCGCATCATTTGCTAAAAAAAAAAAAAAAAAAAAAAAAAAGAAGAAAAATTAGATGCTTACAGCACCTGGTATTCCCAAGTGGTCACCCATCTAAGTACTGACCAGGCTCTACGTTGCTTAACTTCGGTGATCGGACGAGAACCGGTGTTTTCAGCGTGATATGGCCGTAAGCGGATATCTTACAACATTTTTACCATTAAACCATTAGTTTGCTTCCCTTATTCTATTTACTTTTCATCATTCATTCAAACCTGCTTTTAATCACACTGTTTTTACACTTTTTATTAAATTTACCCTTTCAAAACACATATTTAAACTGCATGAGAATTAAAACACACACACATCCAAATAAATATAAATTCTACTATCTTAGGCGATTAAATAATAAACAGACTGAAAAACAAAAAGAGAACATAATTTATTTGGGAATTTAATGTGCCGCATAAAAATTTAACGTAAAGCGAATACCCACTCCCAGGACGCGAGGTTGTAATGATATATATCTACCGCCAACTATTTCAGCCTTGAGTAATCGCAAACACTAGTAGTACTCTATTACTGTTTGTCGCATCATTTGCTAAAAAAAAAAAAAAAAAAAAAAAAAAAGAAGAAAAATTAGATGCTTACAGCACCTGGTATTCCCAAGTGGTCACCCATCTAAGTACTGACCAGGCTCTACGTTGCTTAACTTCGGTGATCGGACGAGAACCTATGTTTTCAGCGTGATATGGCCGTAAGCGGATATCTTACAACATTTTTACCATTAAACCATTAGTTTGCTTCCCTTATTCTATTTACTTTTCATCATTCATTCAAACCTGCTTTTTAATCACACTGTTTTTTACACTTTTTATTAAATTTACCCTTTCAAAACACATGTTTAAACTGCATGAGAATTAAAACGCACACACATCCAAATAAATATAAATTCTACTATCTTAGGCGATTAAATAATAAACAGACTGAAAAACAAAAAGAGAACATAATTTATTTGGGAATTTAATGTGCCGCATAAAAATTTAACGTAAAGCGAATACCCACTCCCAGGACGCGAGGTTGTAATGATTTATATCTACCGCCAACTATTTCAGCCTTGAGTAATCGCAAACACTAGTAGTACCCTATTACTGTTTGTCGCATCATTTGCTAAAAAAAAAAAAAAAAAAAAAAAAAAAAAAAAGAAGAAAAATTAGATGCTTACAGCACCTGGTATTCCCAAGTGGTCACCCATCTAAGTACTGACCAGGCTCTACGTTGCTTAACTTCGGTGATCGGACGAGAACCGGTGTTTTCAGCGTGATATGGCCGTAAGCGGATATCTTACAACATTTTTACCATTAAACCATTAGTTTGCTTCCCTTATTCTATTTACTTTTCATCATTCATTCAAACCTGCTTTTTAATCACACTGTTTTTTACACTTTTTATTAAATTTACCTTTTCAAAAAACATATTTAAACTGCATGAGAATTAAAACACACACACATCCAAATAAATATAAATTCTACTATCTTAGGCGATTAAATAATAAACAGACTGAAAAACAAAAAGAGAACATAATTTATTTGGGAATTTAATGTGCCGCATAAAAATTTAACGTAAAGCGAATACCCACTCCCAGGACGCGAGGTTGTAATGATTTATATCTATCGCCAACTATTTCAGCCTTGAGTAATCGCAAACACTAGTAGTACCCTATTACTGTTTGTCGCATCATTTGCTAAAAAAAAAAAAAAAAAAAAAAAAAAAAGAAGAAAAATTAGATGCTTACAGCACCTGGTATTCCCAAGTGGTCACCCATCTAAGTACTGACCAGGCTCTACGTTGCTTAACTTCGGTGATCGGACGAGAACCGGTGTTTTCAGCGTGATATGGCCGTAAGCGGATATCTTACAACATTTTTACCATTAAACCATTAGTTTGCTTTTCTTATTCTATTTACTTTTCATCATTCATTCAAACCTGGTTTTAATCACACTGTTTTTACACTTTTTATTAAATTTACCCTTTCAAAACACATATTTAAACTGCATGAGAATTAAAACACACACACATCCAAATAAATATAAATTCTACTATCTTAGGCGATTAAATAATAAACAGACTGAAAAACAAAAAGAGAACATAATTTATTTGGGAATTTAATGTGCCGCATAAAAATTTAACGTAAAGCGAATACCCACTCCCAGGACGCGAGGTTGTAATGATTTATATCTACCGCCAACTATTTCAGCCTTGAGTAATCGCAAACACTAGTAGTACCCTATTACTGTTTGTCGCATCATTTGCTAAAAAAAAAAAAAAAAAAAAAAGAAGAAAAATTAGATGCTTACAGCACCTGGTATTCCCAAGTGGTCACCCATCTAAGTACTGACCAGGCTCTACGTTGCTTAACTTCGGTGATCGGACGAGAACCGGTGTTTTCAGCGTGATATGGCCGTAAGCGGATATCTTACAACATTTTTACCATTAAACCATTAGTTTGCTTCCCTTATTCTATTTACTTTTCATCATTCATTCAAACCTGGTTTTAATCACACTGTTTTTACACTTTTTATTAAATTTACCCTTTCAAAACACATATTTAAACTGCATGAGAATTAAAACACACACACATCCAAATAAATATAAATTCTACTATCTTAGGCGATTAAATAATAAACAGACTGAAAAACAAAAAGAGAACATAATTTATTTGGGAATTTAATGTGCCGCATAAAAATTTAACGTAAAGCGAATACCCACTCCCAGGACGCGAGGTTGTAATGATATATATCTACCGCAAACTATTTCAGCCTTGAGTAATCGCAAACACTAGTAGTACTCTATTACTGTTTGTCGCATCATTTGCTAAAAAAAAAAAAAAAAAAAAAAAAAAAAGAAGAAAAATTAGATGCTTACAGCACCTGGTATTCCCAAATGGTCACCCATCTAAGTACTGACCACGCTCTACGTTGCTTAACTTCGGTGATCGGACGAGAACCTATGTTTTCAGCGTGATATGGCCGTAAGCGGATATCTTACAACATTTTTACCATTAAACCATTAGTTTGCTTCCCTTATTCTATTTACTTTTCATCATTCATTAAAACCTGCTTTTTAATCAAACTGTTTTTTACACTTTTTATTAAATTTACCCTTTCAAAACACATGTTTAAACTGCATGAGAATTAAAACGCACACACATCCAAATAAATATAAATTCTACTATCTTAGGCGATTAAATAATAAACAGACTGAAAAACAAAAAGAGAACATAATTTATTTGGGAATTTAATGTGCCGCATAAAAATTTAACGTAAAGCGAATACCCACTCCCAGGACGCGAGGTTGTAATGATTTATATCTACCGCCAACTATTTCAGCCTTGAGTAATCGCAAACACTAGTAGTACCCTATTACTGTTTGTCGCATCATTTGCTAAAAAAAAAAAAAAAAAAAAAAAAAAGAAGAAAAATTAGATGCTTACAGCACCTGGTATTCCCAAGTGGTCACCCATCTAAGTACTGACCAGGCTCTACGTTGCTTAACTTCGGTGATCGGACGAGAACCGGTGTTTTCAGCGTGATATGGCCGTAAGCGGATATCTTACAACATTTTTACCATTAAACCATTAGTTTGCTTCCCTTATTCTATTTACTTTTCATCATTCATTCAAACCTGCTTTTAATCACACTGTTTTTACACTTTTTATTAAATTTACCCTTTCAAAACACATATTTAAACTGCATGAGAATTAAAACACACACACATCCAAATAAATATAAATTCTACTATCTTAGGCGATTAAATAATAAACAGACTGAAAAACAAAAAGAGAACATAATTTATTTGGGAATTTAATGTGCCGCATAAAAATTTAACGTAAAGCGAATACCCACTCCCAGGACGCGAGGTTGTAATGATATATATCTACCGCCAACTATTTCAGCCTTGAGTAATCGCAAACACTAGTAGTACTCTATTACTGTTTGTCGCATCATTTGCTAAAAAAAAAAAAAAAAAAAAAAAAAAAGAAGAAAAATTAGATGCTTACAGCACCTGGTATTCCCAAGTGGTCACCCATCTAAGTACTGACCAGGCTCTACGTTGCTTAACTTCGGTGATCGGACGAGAACCTATGTTTTCAGCGTGATATGGCCGTAAGCGGATATCTTACAACATTTTTACCATTAAACCATTAGTTTGCTTCCCTTATTCTATTTACTTTTCATCATTCATTCAAACCTGCTTTTTAATCACACTGTTTTTTACACTTTTTATTAAATTTACCCTTTCAAAACACATGTTTAAACTGCATGAGAATTAAAACGCACACACATCCAAATAAATATAAATTCTACTATCTTAGGCGATTAAATAATAAACAGACTGAAAAACAAAAAGAGAACATAATTTATTTGGGAATTTAATGTGCCGCATAAAAATTTAACGTAAAGCGAATACCCACTCCCAGGACGCGAGGTTGTAATGATTTATATCTACCGCCAACTATTTCAGCCTTGAGTAATCGCAAACACTAGTAGTACCCTATTACTGTTTGTCGCATCATTTGCTAAAAAAAAAAAAAAAAAAAAAAAAAAAAAAAAAGAAGAAAAATTAGATGCTTACAGCACCTGGTATTCCCAAGTGGTCACCCATCTAAGTACTGACCAGGCTCTACGTTGCTTAACTTCGGTGATCGGACGAGAACCGGTGTTTTCAGCGTGATATGGCCGTAAGCGGATATCTTACAACATTTTTACCATTAAACCATTAGTTTGCTTCCCTTATTCTATTTACTTTTCATCATTCATTCAAACCTGGTTTTAATCACACTGTTTTTACACTTTTTATTAAATTTACCCTTTCAAAACACATATTTAAACTGCATGAGAATTAAAACACACACACATCCAAATAAATATAAATTCTACTATCTTAGGCGATTAAATAATAAACAGACTGAAAAACAAAAAGAGAACATAATTTATTTGGGAATTTAATGTGCCGCATAAAAATTTAACGTAAAGCGAATACCCACTCCCAGGACGCGAGGTTGTAATGATATATATCTACCGCAAACTATTTCAGCCTTGAGTAATCGCAAACACTAGTAGTACTCTATTACTGTTTGTCGCATCATTTGCTAAAAAAAAAAAAAAAAAAAAAAAAAAAAGAAGAAAAATTAGATGCTTACAGCACCTGGTATTCCCAAGTGGTCACCCATCTAAGTACTGACCACGCTCTACGTTGCTTAACTTCGGTGATCGGACGAGAACCTATGTTTTCAGCGTGATATGGCCGTAAGCGGATATCTTACAACATTTTTACCATTAAACCATTAGTTTGCTTCCCTTATTCTATTTACTTTTCATCATTCATTAAAACCTGCTTTTTAATCACACTGTTTTTTACACTTTTTATTAAATTTACCCTTTCAAAACACATGTTTAAACTGCATGAGAATTAAAACGCACACACATCCAAATAAATATAAATTCTACTATCTTAGGCGATTAAATAATAAACAGACTGAAAAACAAAAAGAGAACATAATTTATTTGGGAATTTAATGTGCCGCATAAAAATTTAACGTAAAGCGAATACCCACTCCCAGGACGCGAGGTTGTAATGATTTATATCTACCGCCAACTATTTCAGCCTTGAGTAATCGCAAACACTAGTAGTACCCTATTACTGTTTGTCGCATCATTTGCTAAAAAAAAAAAAAAAAAAAAAAAAAAAGAAGAAAAATTAGATGCTTACAGCACCTGGTATTCCCAAGTGGTCACCCATCTAAGTACTGACCAGGCTCTACGTTGCTTAACTTCGGTGATCGGACGAGAACCTATGTTTTCAGCGTGATATGGCCGTAAGCGGATATCTTACAACATTTTTACCATTAAACCATTAGTTTGCTTCCCTTATTCTATTTACTTTTCATCATTCATTCAAACCTGCTTTTTAATCACACTGTTTTTTACACTTTTTATTAAATTTACCCTTTCAAAACACATGTTTAAACTGCATGAGAATTAAAACGCACACACATCCAAATAAATATAAATTCTACTATCTTAGGCGATTAAATAATAAACAGACTGAAAAACAAAAAGAGAACATAATTTATTTGGGAATTTAATGTGCCGCATAAAAATTTAACGTAAAGCGAATACCCACTCCCAGGACGCGAGGTTGTAATGATTTATATCTACCGCCAACTATTTCAGCCTTGAGTAATCGCAAACACTAGTAGTACCCTATTACTGTTTGTCGCATCATTTGCTAAAAAAAAAAAAAAAAAAAAAAAAAAAAAAAGAAGAAAAATTAGATGCTTACAGCACCTGGTATTCCCAAGTGGTCACCCATCTAAGTACTGACCAGGCTCTACGTTGCTTAACTTCGGTGATCGGACGAGAACCGGTGTTTTCAGCGTGATATGGCCGTAAGCGGATATCTTACAACATTTTTACCATTAAACCATTAGTTTGCTTCCCTTATTCTATTTACTTTTCATCATTCATTCAAACCTGGTTTTAATCACACTGTTTTTACACTTTTTATTAAATTTACCCTTTCAAAACACATATTTAAACTGCATGAGAATTAAAACACACACACATCCAAATAAATATAAATTCTACTATCTTAGGCGATTAAATAATAAACAGACTGAAAAACAAAAAGAGAACATAATTTATTTGGGAATTTAATGTGCCGCATAAAAATTTAACGTAAAGCGAATACCCACTCCCAGGACGCGAGGTTGTAATGATATATATCTACCGCAAACTATTTCAGCCTTGAGTAATCGCAAACACTAGTAGTACTCTATTACTGTTTGTCGCATCATTTGCTAAAAAAAAAAAAAAAAAAAAAAAAAAAAGAAGAAAAATTAGATGCTTACAGCACCTGGTATTCCCAAGTGGTCACCCATCTAAGTACTGACCACGCTCTACGTTGCTTAACTTCGGTGATCGGACGAGAACCTATGTTTTCAGCGTGATATGGCCGTAAGCGGATATCTTACAACATTTTTACCATTAAACCATTAGTTTGCTTCCCTTATTCTATTTACTTTTCATCATTCATTAAAACCTGCTTTTTAATCACACTGTTTTTTACACTTTTTATTAAATTTACCCTTTCAAAACACATGTTTAAACTGCATGAGAATTAAAACGCACACACATCCAAATAAATATAAATTCTACTATCTTAGGCGATTAAATAATAAACAGACTGAAAAACAAAAAGAGAACATAATTTATTTGGGAATTTAATGTGCCGCATAAAAATTTAACGTAAAGCGAATACCCACTCCCAGGACGCGAGGTTGTAATGATTTATATCTACCGCCAACTATTTCAGCCTTGAGTAATCGCAAACACTAGTAGTACCCTATTACTGTTTGTCGCATCATTTGCTAAAAAAAAAAAAAAAAAAAAAAAAAAGAAGAAAAATTAGATGCTTACAGCACCTGGTATTCCCAAGTGGTCACCCATCTAAGTACTGACCAGGCTCTACGTTGCTTAACTTCGGTGATCGGACGAGAACCGGTGTTTTCAGCGTGATATGGCCGTAAGCGGATATCTTACAACATTTTTACCATTAAACCATTAGTTTGCTTCCCTTATTCTATTTACTTTTCATCATTCATTCAAACCTGCTTTTAATCACACTGTTTTTACACTTTTTATTAAATTTACCCTTTCAAAACACATATTTAAACTGCATGAGAATTAAAACACACACACATCCAAATAAATATAAATTCTACTATCTTAGGCGATTAAATAATAAACAGACTGAAAAACAAAAAGAGAACATAATTTATTTGGGAATTTAATGTGCCGCATAAAAATTTAACGTAAAGCGAATACCCACTCCCAGGACGCGAGGTTGTAATGATATATATCTACCGCCAACTATTTCAGCCTTGAGTAATCGCAAACACTAGTAGTACTCTATTACTGTTTGTCGCATCATTTGCTAAAAAAAAAAAAAAAAAAAAAAAAAAAAGAAGAAAAATTAGATGCTTACAGCACCTGGTATTCCCAAGTGGTCACCCATCTAAGTACTGACCAGGCTCTACGTTGCTTAACTTCGGTGATCGGACGAGAACCTATGTTTTCAGCGTGATATGGCCGTAAGCGGATATCTTACAACATTTTTACCATTAAACCATTAGTTTGCTTCCCTTATTCTATTTACTTTTCATCATTCATTCAAACCTGCTTTTTAATCACACTGTTTTTTACACTTTTTATTAAATTTACCCTTTCAAAACACATGTTTAAACTGCATGAGAATTAAAACGCACACACATCCAAATAAATATAAATTCTACTATCTTAGGCGATTAAATAATAAACAGACTGAAAAACAAAAAGAGAACATAATTTATTTGGGAATTTAATGTGCCGCATAAAAATTTAACGTAAAGCGAATACCCACTCCCAGGACGCGAGGTTGTAATGATTTATATCTACCGCCAACTATTTCAGCCTTGAGTAATCGCAAACACTAGTAGTACCCTATTACTGTTTGTCGCATCATTTGCTAAAAAAAAAAAAAAAAAAAAAAAAAAAAAAGAAGAAAAATTAGATGCTTACAGCACCTGGTATTCCCAAGTGGTCACCCATCTAAGTACTGACCAGGCTCTACGTTGCTTAACTTCGGTGATCGGACGAGAACCGGTGTTTTCAGCGTGATATGGCCGTAAGCGGATATCTTACAACATTTTTACCATTAAACCATTAGTTTGCTTCCCTTATTCTATTTACTTTTCATCATTCATTCAAACCTGCTTTTTAATCACACTGTTTTTTACACTTTTTATTAAATTTACCCTTTCAAAAAACATATTTAAACTGCATGAGAATTAAAACACACACACATCCAAATAAATATAAATTCTACTATCTTAGGCGATTAAATAATAAACAGACTGAAAAACAAAAAGAGAACATAATTTATTTGGGAATTTAATGTGCCGCATAAAAATTTAACGTAAAGCGAATACCCACTCCCAGGACGCGAGGTTGTAATGATTTATATCTACCGCCAACTATTTAAGCCTTGAGTAATCGCAAACACTAGTAGTACCCTATTACTGTTTGTCGCATCATTTGCTAAAAAAAAAAAAAAAAAAAAAAAAAAAAGAAGAAAAATTAGATGCTTACAGCACCTGGTATTCCCAAGTGGTCACCCATCTAAGTACTGACCAGGCTCTACGTTGCTTAACTTCGGTGATCGGACGAGAACCGGTGTTTTCAGCGTGATATGGCCGTAAGCGGATATCTTACAACATTTTTACCATTAAACCATTAGTTTGCTTCCCTTATTCTATTTACTTTTCATCATTCTTTCAAACCTGGTTTTAATCACACTGTTTTTACACTTTTTATTAAATTTACCCTTTCAAAACACATATTTAAACTGCATGAGAATTAAAACACACACACATCCAAATAAATATAAATTCTACTATCTTAGGCGATTAAATAATAAACAGACTGAAAAACAAAAAGAGAACATAATTTATTTGGGAATTTAATGTGCCGCATAAAAATTTAACGTAAAGCGAATACCCACTCCCAGGACGCGAGGTTGTAATGATTTATATCTACCGCCAACTATTTCAGCCTTGAGTAATCGCAAACACTAGGTGTACCCTATTACTGTTTGTCGCATCATTTGCTAAAAAAAAAAAAAAAAAAAAAGAAGAAAAATTAGATGCTTACAGCACCTGGTATTCCCAAGTGGTCACCCATCTAAGTACTGACCAGGCTCTACGTTGCTTAACTTCGGTGATCGGACGAGAACCGGTGTTTTCAGCGTGATATGGCCGTAAGCGGATATCTTACAACATTTTTACCATTAAATCATTAGTTTGCTTCCCTTATTCTATTTACTTTTCATCATTCATTCAAACCTGCTTTTTAATCACACTGTTTTTTACACTTTTTATTAAATTTACCCTTTCAAAACACATATTTAAACTGCATGAGAATTAAAACACACACACATCCAAATAAATATAAATTCTACTATCTTAGTCGATTAAATAATAAACAGACTGAAAAACAAAAAGAGAACATAATTTATTTGGGAATTTAATGTGCCGCATAAAAATTTAACGTAAAGCGAATACCCACTCCCAGGACGCGAGGTTGTAATGATTTATATCTACCGCCAACTATTTCAGCCTTGAGTAATCGCAAACACTAGTAGTACCCTATTACTGTTTGTCGCATCATTTGCTAAAAAAAAAAAAAAAAATTAGATGCTTACAGCACCTGGTATTCCCAAGTGGTCACCCATCTAAGTACTGACCAGGCTCTACGTTGCTTAACTTCGGTGATCGGACGAGAACCGGTGTTTTCAGCGTGATATGGCCGTAAGCGGATATCTTACAACATTTTTACCATTAAACCATTAGTTTGCTTCCCTTATTCTATTTACTTTTCATCATTCATTCAAACCTGCTTTTTAATCACACTGTTTTTTACACTTTTTATTAAATTTACCCTTTCAAAACACATATTTAAACTGCATGAGAATTAAAACACACACACATCCAAATAAATATAAATTCTACTATCTTAGGCGATTAAATAATAAACAGACTGAAAAACAAAAAGAGAACATAATTTATTTGGGAATTTAATGTGCCGCATAAAAATTTAACGTAAAGCGAATACCCACTCCCAGGACGCGAGGTTGTAATGATTTATATCTACCGCCAACTATTTCAGCCTTGAGTAATCGCAAACACTAGTAGTACCCTATTACTGTTTGTCGCATCATTTGCTAAAAAAAAAAAAAAAAAAAAAAAAAAAAAAAAAAGAAGAAAAATTAGATGCTTACAGCACCTGGTATTCCCAAGTGGTCACCCATCTAAGTACTGACCAGGCTCTACGTTGCTTAACTTCGGTGATCGGACGAGAACCGGTGTTTTCAGCGTAATATGGCCGTAAGCGGATATCTTACAACATTTTTACCATTAAACCATTAGTTTGCTTCCCTTATTCTATTTACTTTTCATCATTCATTCAAACCTGGTTTTAATCACACTGTTTTTACACTTTTTATTAAATTTACCCTTTCAAAACACATATTTAAACTGCATGAGAATTAAAACACACACACATCCAAATAAATATAAATTCTACTATCTTAGGCGATTAAATAATAAACAGACTGAAAAACAAAAAGAGAACATAATTGATTTGGGAATTTAATGTGCCGCATAAAAATTTAACGTAAAGCGAATACCCACTCCCAGGACGCGAGGTTGTAATGATTTATATCTACCGCCAACTATTTCAGCCTTGAGTAATCGCAAACACTAGTAGTACCCTATTACTGTTTGTCGCATCATTTGCTAAAAAAACAAAACAAACATTAGATGCTTACAGCACCTGGTATTCCCAAGTGGTCACCCATCTAAGTACTGACCAGGCTCTACGTTGCTTAACTTCGGTGATCGGACGAGAACCGGTGTTTTCAGCGTGATATGGCCGTAAGCGGATATCTTACAACATTTTTACCATTAAACCATTAGTTTGCTTCCCTTATTCTATTTACTTTTCATCATTCATTCAAACCTGCTTTTTAATCACACTGTTTTTTACACTTTTTATTAAATTTACCCTTTCAAAACACATATTTAAACTGCATGAGAATTAAAACACACACACATCCAAATAAATATAAATTCTACTATCTTAGGCGATTAAATAATAAACAGACTGAAAAACAAAAAGAGAACATAATTTATTTGGGAATTTAATGTGCCGCATAAAAATTTAACGTAAAGCGAATACCCACTCCCAGGACGCGAGGTTGTAATGATTTATATCTACCGCCAACTATTTCAGCCTTGAGTAATCGCAAACACTAGTAGTACCCTATTACTGTTTGTCGCATCATTTGCTAAAAAAAAAAAAAAAAAAAAAAAAAAAAAAAAAAGAAGAAAAATTAGATGCTTACAGCACCTGGTATTCCCAAGTGGTCACCCATCTAAGTACTGACCAGGCTCTACGTTGCTTAACTTCGGTGATCGGACGAGAACCGGTGTTTTCAGCGTGATATGGCCGTAAGCGGATATCTTACAACATTTTTACCATTAAACCATTAGTTTGCTTCCCTTATTCTATTTACTTTTCATCATTCATTCAAACCTGGTTTTAATCACACTGTTTTTACACTTTTTATTAAATTTACCCTTTCAAAACACATATTTAAACTGCATGAGAATTAAAACACACACACATCCAAATAAATATAAATTCTACTATCTTAGGCGATTAAATAATAAACAGACTGAAAAACAAAAAGAGAACATAATTGATTTGGGAATTTAATGTGCCGCATAAAAATTTAACGTAAAGCGAATACCCACTCCCAGGACGCGAGGTTGTAATGATTTATATCTACCGCCAACTATTTCAGCCTTGAGTAATCGCAAACACTAGGTGTACCCTATTACTGTTTGTCGCATCATTTGCTAAAAAAAAAAAAAAAAAAAAAAGAAGAAAAATTAGATGCTTACAGCACCTGGTATTCCCAAGTGGTCACCCATCTAAGTACTGACCAGGCTCTACGTTGCTTAACTTCGGTGATCGGACGAGAACCGGTGTTTTCAGCGTGATATGGCCGTAAGCGGATATCTTACAACATTTTTACCATTAAACCATTAGTTTGCTTCCCTTATTCTATTTACTTTTCATCATTCATTCAAACCTGCTTTTTAATCACACTGTTTTTTACACTTTTTATTAAATTTACCCTTTCAAAACACATATTTAAACTGCATGAGAATTAAAACACACACACATCCAAATAAATATAAATTCTACTATCTTAGGCGATTAAATAATAAACAGACTGAAAAACAAAAAGAGAACATAATTTATTTGGGAATTTAATGTGCCGCATAAAAATTTAACGTAAAGCGAATACCCACTCCCAGGACGCGAGGTTGTAATGATTTATATCTACCGCCAACTATTTCAGCCTTGAGTAATCGCAAACACTAGTAGTACCCTATTACTGTTTGTCGCATCATTTGCTAAAAAAACAAAACAAATATTAGATGCTTACAGCACCTGGTATTCCCAAGTGGTCACCCATCTAAGTACTGACCAGGCTCTACGTTGCTTAACTTCGGTGATCGATCGAGAACCTATGTTTTCAGCGTGATATGGCCGTAAGCGGATATCTTACAACATTTTTACCATTAAACCATTAGTTTGCTTCCCTTATTCTATTTACTTTTCATCATTCATTCAAACCTGGTTTTAATCACACTGTTTTTACACTTTTTATTAAATTTACCCTTTCAAAACACATATTTAAACTGCATGAGAATTAAAACACACACACATCCAAATAAATATAAATTCTACTATCTTAGGCGATTAAATAATAAACAGACTGAAAAACAAAAAGAGAACATAATTTATTTGGGAATTTAATGTGCCGCATAAAAATTTAACGTAAAGCGAATACCCACTCCCAGGACGCGAGGTTGTAATGATATATATCTACCGCCAACTATTTCAGCCTTGAGTAATCGCAAACACTAGTAGTACTCTATTACTGTTTGTCGCATCATTTGCTAAAAAAAAAAAAAAAAAAAAAAAAAAAGAAGAAAAATTAGATGCTTACAGCACCTGGTATTCCCATATGGTCACCCATCTAAGTACTGACCAGGCTCTACGTTGCTTAACTTCGGTGATCGGACGAGAACCGGTGTTTTCAGCGTGATATGGCCGTAAGCGGATATCTTACAACATTTTTACCATTAAACCATTAGTTTGCTTCCCTTATTCTATTTACTTTTCATCATTCATTCAAACCTGGTTTTAATCACACTGTTTTTACACTTTTTATTAAATTTACCCTTTCAAAACACATATTTAAACTGCATGAGAATTAAAACACACACACATCCAAATAAATATAAATTCTACTATCTTAGGCGATTGAATAATAAACAGACTGAAAAACAAAAAGAGAACATAATTTATTTGGGAATTTAATGTGCCGCATAAAAATTTAACGTAAAGCGAATACCCACTCCCAGGACGCGAGGTTGTAATGATTTATATCTACCGCCAACTATTTCAGCCTTGAGTAATCGCAAACACTAGTAGTACCCTATTACTGTTTGTCGCATCATTTGCTAAAAAAAC
>CAUVYP010000878.1:300000-352500 GCA_963556195.1 Sepiola atlantica
TTACCATTAAACCATTAGTTTGCTTCCCTTATTCTATTTACTTTTCATCATTCATTCAAACCTGGTTTTAATCACACTGTTTTTACACTTTTTATTAAATTTACCCTTTCAAAACACATATTTAAACTGCATGAGAATTAAAACACACACACATCCAAATAAATATAAATTATACTATCTTAGGCGATTAAATAATAAACAGACTGAAAAACAAAAAGAGAACATAATTTATTTGGGAATTTAATGTGCCGCATAAAAATTTAACGTAAAGCGAATACCCACTCCCAGGACGCGAGGTTGTAATGATTTATATCTACCGCCAACTATTTCAGCCTTGAGTAATCGCAAACACTAGTAGTACCCTATTACTGTTTGTCGCATCATTTGCTAAAAAAAAAAAAAAAAAAAAAAAAAAAAAAAAAAAAGAAGAAAAATTAGATGCTTACAGCACCTGGTATTCCCAAGTGGTCACCCATCTAAGTACTGACCAGGCTCTACGTTGCTTAACTTCGGTGATCGGACGAGAACCGGTGTTTTCAGCGTGATATGGCCGTAAGCGGATATCTTACAACATTTTTACCATTAAACCATTAGTTTGCTTCCCTTATTCTATTTACTTTTCATCATTCATTCAAACCTGCTTTTTAATCACACTGTTTTTTACACTTTTTATTAAATTTACCCTTTCAAAACACATATTTAAACTGCATGAGAATTAAAACACACACACATCCAAATAAATATAAATTCTACTATCTTAGGCGATTAAATAATAAACAGACTGAAAAACAAAAAGAGAACATAATTTATTTGGGAATTTAATGTGCCGCATAAAAATTTAACGTAAAGCGAATACCCACTCCCAGGACGCGAGGTTGTAATGATTTATATCTACCGCCAACTATTTCAGCCTTGAGTAATCGCAAACACTAGTAGTACCCTATTACTGTTTGTCGCATCATTTGCTAAAAAAAAAAAAAAAAAAAAAAAAAAAAAAGAAGAAAAATTAGATGCTTACAGCACCTGGTATTCCCAAGTGGTCACCCATCTAAGTACTGACCAGGCTCTACGTTGCTTAACTTCGGTGATCGGACGAGAACCGGTGTTTTCAGCGTGATATGGCCGTAAGCGGATATCTTACAACATTTTTACCATTAAACCATTAGTTTGCTTCCCTTATTCTATTTACTTTTCATCATTCATTCAAACCTGGTTTTAATCACACTGTTTTTACACTTTTTATTAAATTTACCCTTTCAAAACACATATTTAAACTGCATGAGAATTAAAACACACACACATCCAAATAAATATAAATTCTACTATCTTAGGCGATTAAATAATAAACAGACTGAAAAACAAAAAGAGAACATAATTTATTTGGGAATTTAATGTGCCGCATAAAAATTTAACGTAAAGCGAATACCCACTCCCAGCACGCGAGGTTGTAATGATTTATATCTACCGCCAACTATTTCAGCCTTGAGTAATCGCAAACACTAGTAGTACCCTATTACTGTTTGTCGCATCATTTGCTAAAAAAAAAAAAAAAAAAAAAAAAAAAAAGAAGAAAAATTAGATGCTTACAGCACCTGGTATTCCCAAGTGGTCACCCATCTAAGTACTGACCAGGCTCTACGTTGCTTAACTTCGGTGATCGGACGAGAACCGGTGTTTTCAGCGTGATATGGCCGTAAGCGGATATCTTACAACATTTTTACCATTAAACCATTAGTTTGCTTCCCTTATTCTATTTACTTTTCATCATTCATTCAAACCTGCTTTTTAATCACACTGTTTTTTACACTTTTTATTAAATTTACCCTTTCAAAACACATATTTAAACTGCATGAGAATTAAAACACACACACATCCAAATAAATATAAATTCTACTATCTTAGGCGATTAAATAATAAACAGACTGAAAAACAAAAAGAGAACATAATTTATTTGGGAATTTAATGTGCCGCATAAAAATTTAACGTAAAGCGAATACCCACTCCCAGGACGCGAGGTTGTAATGATTTATATCTACCGCCAACTATTTCAGCCTTGAGTAATCGCAAACACTAGTAGTACCCTATTACTGTTTGTCGCATCATTTGCTAAAAAAAAAAAAAAAAAAAAAAAAAAAAAGAAGAAAAATTAGATGCTTACAGCACCTGGTATTCCCAAGTGGTCACCCATCTAAGTACTGACCAGGCTCTACGTTGCTTAACTTCGGTGATCGGACGAGAACCGGTGTTTTCAGCGATATGGCCGTAAGCGGATATCTTACAACATTTTTACCATTAAACCATTAGTTTGCTTCCCTTATTCTATTTACTTTTCATCATTCATTCAAACCTGCTTTTTAATCACACTGTTTTTTACACTTTTTATTAAATTTACCCTTTCAAAACACATATTTAAACTGCATGAGAATTAAAACACACACACATCCAAATAAATATAAATTCTACTATCTTAGGCGATTAAATAATAAACAGACTGAAAAACAAAAAGAGAACATAATTTATTTGGGAATTTAATGTGCCGCATAAAAATTTAACGTAAAGCGAATACCCACTCCCAGGACGCGAGGTTGTAATGATTTATATCTACCGCCAACTATTTCAGCCTTGAGTAATCGCAAACACTAGTAGTACCCTATTACTGTTTGTCGCATCATTTGCTAAAAAAAAAAAAAAAAAAAAAAAAAAAAAAAGAAGAAAAATTAGATGCTTACAGCACCTGGTATTCCCAAGTGGTCACCCATCTAAGTACTGACCAGGCTCTACGTTGCTTAACTTCGGTGATCGGACGAGAACCGGTGTTTTCAGCGTGATATGGCCGTAAGCGGATATCTTACAACATTTTTACCATTAAACCATTAGTTTGCTTCCCTTATTCTATTTACTTTTCATCATTCATTCAAACCTGGTTTTAATCACACTGTTTTTACACTTTTTATTAAATTTACCCTTTCAAAACACATATTTAAACTGCATGAGAATTAAAACACACACACATCCAAATAAATATAAATTCTACTATCTTAGGCGATTAAATAATAAACAGACTGAAAAACAAAAAGAGAACATAATTTATTTGGGAATTTAATGTGCCGCATAAAAATTTAACGTAAAGCGAATACCCACTCCCAGCACGCGAGGTTGTAATGATTTATATCTACCGCCAACTATTTCAGCCTTGAGTAATCGCAAACACTAGTAGTACCCTATTACTGTTTGTCGCATCATTTGCTAAAAAAAAAAAAAAAAAAAAAAAAAAAAAGAAGAAAAATTAGATGCTTACAGCACCTGGTATTCCCAAGTGGTCACCCATCTAAGTACTGACCAGGCTCTACGTTGCTTAACTTCGGTGATCGGACGAGAACCGGTGTTTTCAGCGTGATATGGCCGTAAGCGGATATCTTACAACATTTTTACCATTAAACCATTAGTTTGCTTCCCTTATTCTATTTACTTTTCATCATTCATTCAAACCTGCTTTTTAATCACACTGTTTTTTACACTTTTTATTAAATTTACCCTTTCAAAACACATATTTAAACTGCATGAGAATTAAAACACACACACATCCAAATAAATATAAATTCTACTATCTTAGGCGATTAAATAATAAACAGACTGAAAAACAAAAAGAGAACATAATTTATTTGGGAATTTAATGTGCCGCATAAAAATTTAACGTAAAGCGAATACCCACTCCCAGGACGCGAGGTTGTAATGATTTATATCTACCGCCAACTATTTCAGCCTTGAGTAATCGCAAACACTAGTAGTACCCTATTACTGTTTGTCGCATCATTTGCTAAAAAAAAAAAAAAAAAAAAAAAAAAAAAGAAGAAAAATTAGATGCTTACAGCACCTGGTATTCCCAAGTGGTCACCCATCTAAGTACTGACCAGGCTCTACGTTGCTTAACTTCGGTGATCGGACGAGAACCGGTGTT
The DNA here is from genome assembly GCA_963556195.1 of Sepiola atlantica. Classification (NCBI taxonomy): domain Eukaryota; kingdom Metazoa; phylum Mollusca; class Cephalopoda; order Sepiida; family Sepiolidae; genus Sepiola; species Sepiola atlantica. The sequence continues at coordinate 303,959 of CAUVYP010000878.1, forward strand.
TTCAGCGATATGGCCGTAAGCGGATATCTTACAACATTTTTACCATTAAACCATTAGTTTGCTTCCCTTATTCTATTTACTTTTCATCATTCATTCAAACCTGCTTTTTAATCACACTGTTTTTTACACTTTTTATTAAATTTACCCTTTCAAAACACATATTTAAACTGCATGAGAATTAAAACACACACACATCCAAATAAATATAAATTCTACTATCTTAGGCGATTAAATAATAAACAGACTGAAAAACAAAAAGAGAACATAATTTATTTGGGAATTTAATGTGCCGCATAAAAATTTAACGTAAAGCGAATACCCACTCCCAGGACGCGAGGTTGTAATGATTTATATCTACCGCCAACTATTTCAGCCTTGAGTAATCGCAAACACTAGTAGTACCCTATTACTGTTTGTCGCATCATTTGCTAAAAAAAAAAAAAAAAAAAAAAAAAAAAAAGAAGAAAAATTAGATGCTTACAGCACCTGGTATTCCCAAGTGGTCACCCATCTAAGTACTGACCAGGCTCTACGTTGCTTAACTTCGGTGATCGGACGAGAACCGGTGTTTTCAGCGTGATATGGCCGTAAGCGGATATCTTACAACATTTTTACCATTAAACCATTAGTTTGCTTCCCTTATTCTATTTACTTTTCATCATTCATTCAAACCTGGTTTTAATCACACTGTTTTTACACTTTTTATTAAATTTACCCTTTCAAAACACATATTTAAACTGCATGAGAATTAAAACACACACACATCCAAATAAATATAAATTCTACTATCTTAGGCGATTAAATAATAAACAGACTGAAAAACAAAAAGAGAACATAATTTATTTGGGAATTTAATGTGCCGCATAAAAATTTAACGTAAAGCGAATACCCACTCCCAGCACGCGAGGTTGTAATGATTTATATCTACCGCCAACTATTTCAGCCTTGAGTAATCGCAAACACTAGTAGTACCCTATTACTGTTTGTCGCATCATTTGCTAAAAAAAAAAAAAAAAAAAAAAAAAAAAAGAAGAAAAATTAGATGCTTACAGCACCTGGTATTCCCAAGTGGTCACCCATCTAAGTACTGACCAGGCTCTACGTTGCTTAACTTCGGTGATCGGACGAGAACCGGTGTTTTCAGCGTGATATGGCCGTAAGCGGATATCTTACAACATTTTTACCATTAAACCATTAGTTTGCTTCCCTTATTCTATTTACTTTTCATCATTCATTCAAACCTGCTTTTTAATCACACTGTTTTTTACACTTTTTATTAAATTTACCCTTTCAAAACACATATTTAAACTGCATGAGAATTAAAACACACACACATCCAAATAAATATAAATTCTACTATCTTAGGCGATTAAATAATAAACAGACTGAAAAACAAAAAGAGAACATAATTTATTTGGGAATTTAATGTGCCGCATAAAAATTTAACGTAAAGCGAATACCCACTCCCAGGACGCGAGGTTGTAATGATTTATATCTACCGCCAACTATTTCAGCCTTGAGTAATCGCAAACACTAGTAGTACCCTATTACTGTTTGTCGCATCATTTGCTAAAAAAAAAAAAAAAAAAAAAAAAAAAAAGAAGAAAAATTAGATGCTTACAGCACCTGGTATTCCCAAGTGGTCACCCATCTAAGTACTGACCAGGCTCTACGTTGCTTAACTTCGGTGATCGGACGAGAACCGGTGTTTTCAGCGATATGGCCGTAAGCGGATATCTTACAACATTTTTACCATTAAACCATTAGTTTGCTTCCCTTATTCTATTTACTTTTCATCATTCATTCAAACCTGCTTTTTAATCACACTGTTTTTTACACTTTTTATTAAATTTACCCTTTCAAAACACATATTTAAACTGCATGAGAATTAAAACACACACACATCCAAATAAATATAAATTCTACTATCTTAGGCGATTAAATAATAAACAGACTGAAAAACAAAAAGAGAACATAATTTATTTGGGAATTTAATGTGCCGCATAAAAATTTAACGTAAAGCGAATACCCACTCCCAGCACGCGAGGTTGTAATGATTTATATCTACCGCCAACTATTTCAGCCTTGAGTAATCGCAAACACTAGGTGTACCCTATTACTGTTTGTCGCATCATTTGCTAAAAAAAAAAAAAAAAAAAAAAAAAAAAAAAGAAGAAAAATTAGATGCTTACAGCACCTGGTATTCCCAAGTGGTCACCCATCTAAGTACTGACCAGGCTCTACGTTGCTTAACTTCGGTGATTGGACGAGAACCGGTGTTTTCAGCGTGATATGGCCGTAAGCGGATATCTTACAACATTTTTACCATTAAACCATTAGTTTGCTTCCCTTATTCTATTTACTTTTCATCATTCATTCAAACCTGCTTTTTAATCACACTGTTTTTTACACTTTTTATTAAATTTACCCTTTCAAAACACATATTTAAACTGCATGAGAATTAAAACACACACACATCCAAATAAATATAAATTCTACTATCTTAGGCGATTAAATAATAAACAGACTGAAAAACAAAAAGAGAACATAATTTATTTGGGAATTTAATGTGCCGCATAAAAATTTAACGTAAAGCGAATACCCACTCCCAGGACGCGAGGTTGTAATGATTTATATCTACCGCCAACTATTTCAGCCTTGAGTAATCGCAAACACTAGTAGTACCCTATTACTGTTTGTCGCATCATTTGCTAAAAAAAAAAAAAAAAAAAAAAAAAAAAGAAGAAAAATTAGATGCTTACAGCACCTGGTATTCCCAAGTGGTCACCCATCTAAGTACTGACCAGGCTCTACGTTGCTTAACTTCGGTGATCGGACGAGAACCGGTGTTTCAGCGTGATATGGCCGTAAGCGGATATCTTACAACATTTTTACCATTAAACCATTAGTTTGCTTCCCTTATTCTATTTACTTTTCATCATTCATTCAAACCTGCTTTTTAATCACACTGTTTTTTACACTTTTTATTAAATTTACCCTTTCAAAACACATATTTAAACTGCATGAGAATTAAAACACACACACATCCAAATAAATATAAATTCTACTATCTTAGGCGATTAAATAATAAACAGACTGAAAAACAAAAAGGGAACATAATTTATTTGGGAATTTAATGTGCCGCATAAAAATTTAACGTAAAGCGAATACCCACTCCCAGGACGCGAGGTTGTAATGATTTATATCTACCGCCAACTATTTCAGCCTTGAGTAATCGCAAACACTAGTAGTACCCTATTACTGTTTGTCGCATCATTTGCTAAAAAAAAAAAAAAAAAAAAAAAAAGAAGAAAAATTAGATGCTTACAGCACCTGGTATTCCCAAGTGGTCACCCATCTAAGTACTGACCAGGCTCTACGTTGCTTAACTTCGGTGATCGGACGAGAACCGGTGTTTTCAGCGTGATATGGCCGTAAGCGGATATCTTACAACATTTTTACCATTAAACCATTAGTTTGCTTCCCTTATTCTATTTACTTTTCATCATTCATTCAAACCTGGTTTTAATCACACTGTTTTTACACTTTTTATTAAATTTACCCTTTCAAAACACATATTTAAACTGCATGAGAATTAAAACACACACACATCCAAATAAATATAAATTCTACTATCTTAGGCGATTAAATAATAAACAGACTGAAAAACAAAAAGAGAACATAATTTATTTGGGAATTTAATGTGCCGCATAAAAATTTAACGTAAAGCGAATACCCACTCCCAGGACGCGAGGTTGTAATGATTTATATCTACCGCCAACTATTTCAGCCTTGAGTAATCGCAAACACTAGTAGTACCCTATTACTGTTTGTCGCATCATTTGCTAAAAAAAAAAAAAAAAAAAAAAAAAAAAAAAAGAAAAATTAGATGCTTACAGCACCTGGTATTCCCAAGTGGTCACCCATCTAAGTACTGACCAGGCTCTACGTTGCTTAACTTCGGTGATCGGACGAGAACCGGTGTTTTCAGCGTGATATGGCCGTAAGCGGATATCTTACAACATTTTTACCATTAAACCATTAGTTTGCTTCCCTTATTCTATTTACTTTTCATCATTCATTCAAACCTGGTTTTAATCACACTGTTTTTACACTTTTTATTAAATTTACCCTTTCAAAACACATATTTAAACTGCATGAGAATTAAAACACACACACATCCAAATAAATATAAATTCTACTATCTTAGGCGATTAAATAATAAACAGACTGAAAAACAAAAAGAGAACATAATTTATTTGGGAATTTAATGTGCCGCATAAAAATTTAACGTAAAGCGAATACCCACTCCCAGGACGCGAGGTTGTAATGATTTATATCTACCGCCAACTATTTCAGCCTTGAGTAATCGCAAACACTAGGTGTACCCTATTACTGTTTGTCGCATCATTTGCTAAAAAAAAAAAAAAAAAAAAAAAAAAAAAAAAAAAGAAGAAAAATTAGATGCTTACAGCACCTGGTATTCCCAAGTTGTCACCCATCTAAGTACTGACCAGGCTCTACGTTGCTTAACTTCGGTGATCGGACGAGAACCGGTGTTTTCAGCGTGATATGGCCGTAAGCGGATATCTTACAACATTTTTACCATTAAACCATTAGTTTGCTTCCCTTATTCTATTTACTTTTCATCATTCATTCAAACCTGCTTTTTAATCACACTGTTTTTTACACTTTTTATTAAATTTACCCTTTCAAAACACATATTTAAACTGCATGAGAATTAAAACACACACACATCCAAATAAATATAAATTCTACTATCTTAGGCGATTAAATAATAAACAGACTGAAAAACAAAAAGAGAACATAATTTATTTGGGAATTTAATGTGCCGCATAAAAATTTAACGTAAAGCGAATACCCACTCCCAGCACGCGAGGTTGTAATGATTTATATCTACCGCCAACTATTTCAGCCTTGAGTAATCGCAAACACTAGTAGTACCCTATTACTGTTTGTCGCATCATTTGCTAAAAAAAAAAAAAAAAAAAAAAAAAAAAGAAGAAAAATTAGATGCTTACAGCACCTGGTATTCCCAAGTGGTCACCCATCTAAGTACTGACCAGGCTCTACGTTGCTTAACTTCGGTGATCGGACGAGAACCGGTGTTTTCAGCGTGATATGGCCGTAAGCGGATATCTTACAACATTTTTACCATTAAACCATTAGTTTGCTTCCCTTATTCTATTTACTTTTCATCATTCATTCAAACCTGCTTTTTAATCACACTGTTTTTTACACTTTTTATTAAATTTACCCTTTCAAAACACATATTTAAACTGCATGAGAATTAAAACACACACACATCCAAATAAATATAAATTCTACTATCTTAGGCGATTAAATAATAAACAGACTGAAAAACAAAAAGAGAACATAATTTATTTGGGAATTTAATGTGCCGCATAAAAATTTAACGTAAAGCGAATACCCACTCCCAGCACGCGAGGTTGTAATGGTTTATATCTACCGCCAACTATTTCAGCCTTGAGTAATCGCAAACACTAGTAGTACCCTATTACTGTTTGTCGCATCATTTGCTAAAAAAAAAAAAAAAAAAAAAAGAAGAAAAATTAGATGCTTACAGCACCTGGTATTCCCAAGTGGTCACCCATCTAAGTACTGACCAGGCTCTACGTTGCTTAACTTCGGTGATCGGACGAGAACCGGTGTTTTCAGCGTGATATGGCCGTAAGCGGATATCTTACAACATTTTTACCATTAAACCATTAGTTTGCTTCCCTTATTCTATTTACTTTTCATCATTCATTCAAACCTGCTTTTTAATCACACTGTTTTTTACACTTTTTATTAAATTTACCCTTTCAAAACACATATTTAAACTGCATGAGAATTAAAACACACACACATCCAAATAAATATTAATTCTACTATCTTAGGCGATTAAATAATAAACAGACTGAAAAACAAAAAGAGAACATAATTTATTTGGGAATTTAATGTGCCGCATAAAAATTTAACGTAAAGCGAATACCCACTCCCAGGACGCGAGGTTGTAATGATTTATATCTACCGCCAACTATTTCAGCCTTGAGTAATCGCAAACACTAGTAGTACCCTATTACTGTTTGTCGCATCATTTGCTAAAAAAAAAAAAAAAAAAAAAAAAAAAAAAAGAAGAAAAATTAGATGCTTACAGCACCTGGTATTCCCAAGTGGTCACCCATCTAAGTACTGACCAGGCTCTACGTTGCTTAACTTCGGTGATCGGACGAGAACCGGTGTTTTCAGCGTGATATGGCCGTAAGCAGATATCTTACAACATTTTTACCATTAAACCATTAGTTTGCTTCCCTTATTCTATTTACTTTTCATCATTCATTCAAACCTGGTTTTAATCACATTGTTTTTACACTTTTTATTAAATTTACCCTTTCAAAACACATATTTAAACTGCATGAGAATTAAAACACACACACATCCAAATAAATATAAATTCGACTATCTTAGGCGATTAAATAATAAACAGACTGAAAAACAAAAAGAGAACATAATTTATTTGGGAATTTAATGTGCCGCATAAAAATTTAACGTAAAGCGAATACCCACTCCCAGGACGCGAGGTTGTAATGATTTATATCTACCGCCAACTATTTCAGCCTTGAGTAATCGCAAACACTAGTAGTACCCTATTACTGTTTGTCGCATCATTTGCTAAAAAAAAAAAAAAAAAAAAAAAAAAAAAGAAGAAAAATTAGATGCTTACAGCACCTGGTATTCCCAAGTGGTCACCCATCTAAGTACTGACCAGGCTCTACGTTGCTTAACTTCGGTGATCGGACGAGAACCGGTGTTTTCAGCGTGATATGGCCGTAAGCGGATATCTTACAACATTTTTACCATTAAACCATTAGTTTGCTTCCCTTATTCTATTTACTTTTCATCATTCATTCAAACCTGCTTTTTAATCACACTGTTTTTTACACTTTTTATTAAATTTACCCTTTCAAAACACATATTTAAACTGCATGAGAATTAAAACACACACACATCCAAATAAATATAAATTCTACTATCTTAGGCGATTAAATAATAAACAGACTGAAAAACAAAAAGAGAACATAATTTATTTGGGAATTTAATGTGCCGCATAAAAATTTAACGTAAAGCGAATACCCACTCCCAGGACGCGAGGTTGTAATGATTTATATCTACCGCCAACTATTTCAGCCTTGAGTAATCGCAAACACTAGTAGTACCCTATTACTGTTTGTCGCATCATTTGCTAAAAAAAAAAAAAAAAAAAAAAAAGAGGAAAAATTAGATGCTTACAGCACCTGGTATTCCCAAGTGGTCACCCATCTAAGTACTGACCAGGCTCTACGTTGCTTAACTTCGGTGATTGGACGAGAACCGGTGTTTTCAGCGTGATATGGCCGTAAGCGGATATCTTACAACATTTTTACCATTAAACCATTAGTTTGCTTCCCTTATTCTATTTACTTTTCATCATTCATTCAAACCTGCTTTTTAATCACACTGTTTTTTACACTTTTTATTAAATTTACCCTTTCAAAACACATATTTAAACTGCATGAGAATTAAAACACACACACATCCAAATAAATATAAATTCTACTATCTTAGGCGATTAAATAATAAACAGACTGAAACACAAAAAGAGAACATAATTTATTTGGGAATTTAATGTGCCGCATAAAAATTTAACGTCAAGCGAATACCCACTCCCAGGACGCGAGGTTGTAATGATTTATATCTACCGCCAACTATTTCAGCCTTGAGTAATCGCAAACACTAGTAGTACCCTATTACTGTTTGTCGCATCATTTGCTAAAAAAAAAAAAAAAAAAAAAAAAAAAAAAAAGAAGAAAAATTAGATGCTTACAGCACCTGGTATTCCCAAGTGGTCACCCATCTAAGTACTGACCAGGCTCTACGTTGCTTAACTTCGGTGATCGGACGAGAACCGGTGTTTTCAGCGTGATATGGCCGTAAGCGGATATCTTACAACATTTTTACCATTAAACCATTAGTTTGCTTCCCTTATTCTATTTACTTTTCATCATTCATTCAAACCTGCTTTTTAATCACACTGTTTTTTACACTTTTTATTAAATTTACCCTTTCAAAACACATATTTAAACTGCATGAGAATTAAAACAGACACACATCCAAATAAATATAAATTCTACTATCTTAGGCGATTAAATAATAAACAGACTGAAAAACAAAAAGAGAACATAATTTATTTGGGAATTTAATGTGCCGCATAAAAATTTAACGTAAAGCGAATACCCACTCCCAGGACGCGAGGTTGTAATGATTTATATCTACCGCCAACTATTTCAGCCTTGAGTAATCGCAAACACTAGTAGTACCCTATTACTGTTTGTCGCATCATTTGCTAAAAAAAAAAAAAAAAAAAAAAAAAAAAAAAAAAAAAAAGAAGAAAAATTAGATGCTTACAGCACCTGGTATTCCCAAGTGGTCACCCATCTAAGTACTGACCAGGCTCTACGTTGCTTAACTTCGGTGATCGGACGAGAACCGGTGTTTTCAGCGTGATATGGCCGTAAGCAGATATCTTACAACATTTTTACCATTAAACCATTAGTTTGCTTCCCTTATTCTATTTACTTTTCATCATTCATTCAAACCCGGTTTTAATCACACTGTTTTTACACTTTTTATTAAATTTACCCTTTCAAAACACATATTTAAACTGCATGAGAATTAAAACACACACACATCCAAATAAATATAAATTCTACTATCTTAGGCGATTAAATAATAAACAGACTGAAAAACAAAAAGAGAACATAATTTATTTGGGAATTTAATGTGCCGCATAAAAATTTAACGTAAAGCGAATACCCACTCCCAGGACGCGAGGTTGTAATGATTTATATCTACCGCCAACTATTTCAGCCTTGAGTAATCGCAAACACTAGTAGTACCCTATTACTGTTTGTCGCATCATTTGCTAAAAAAAAAAAAAAAAAAAAAAAAAAGAAGAAAAATTAGATGCTTACAGCACCTGGTATTCCCAAGTGGTCACCCATCTAAGTACTGACCAGGCTCTACGTTGCTTAACTTCGGTGATCGGACGAGAACCGGTGTTTTCAGCGTGATATGGCCGTAAGCGGATATCTTACAACATTTTTACCATTAAACCATTAGTTTGCTTCCCTTATTCTATTTACTTTTCATCATTCATTCAAACCTGCTTTTTAATCACACTGTTTTTTACACTTTTTATTAAATTTACCCTTTCAAAACACATATTTAAACTGCATGAGAATTAAAACACACACACATCCAAATAAATATAAATTCTACTATCTTAGGCGATTAAATAATAAACAGACTGAAAAACAAAAAGAGAACATAATTTATTTGGGAATTTAATGTGCCGCATAAAAATTTAACGTAAAGCGAATACCCACTCCCAGCACGCGAGGTTGTAATGATTTATATCTACCGCCAACTATTTCAGCCTTGAGTAATCGCAAACACTAGTAGTACCCTATTACTGTTTGTCGCATCATTTGCTAAAAAAAAAAAAAAAAAAAAAAAAAAAAAGAAGAAAAATTAGATGCTTACAGCACCTGGTATTCCCAAGTGGTCACCCATCTAAGTACTGGCCAGGCTTTACGTTGCTTAACTTCGGTGATCGGACGAGAACCGGTGTTTTCAGCGTGATATGGCCGTAAGCGGATATCTTACAACATTTTTACCATTAAACCATTAGTTTGCTTCCTTTATTCTATTTACTTTTCATCATTCATTCAAACCTGGTTTTAATCACACTGTTTTTACACTTTTTATTAAATTTACCCTTTCAAAACACATATTTAAACTGCATGAGAATTAAAACACACACACATCCAAATAAATATAAATTCTACTATCTTAGGCGATTAACTAATAAACAGACTGAAAAACAAAAAGAGAACATAATTTATTTGGGAATTTAATGTGCCGCATAAAAATTTAACGTAAAGCGAATACCCACTCCCAGGACGCGAGGTTGTAATGATTTATATCTACCGCCAACTATTTCAGCCTTGAGTAATCGCAAACACTAGGTGTACCCTATTACTGTTTGTCGCATCATTTGCTAAAAAAAAAAAAAAAAAAAAAAAAAAAAAAAGAAGAAAAATTAGATGCTTACAGCACCTGGTATTTCCAAGTGGTCACCCATCTAAGTACTGCCCAGGCTCTACGTTGCTTAACTTCGGTGATCGGACGAGAACCGGTGTTTTCAGCGTGATATGGCCGTAAGCGGATATCTTACAACATTTTTACCATTAAACCATTAGTTTGCTTCCCTTATTCTATTTACTTTTCATCATTCATTCAAACCTGCTTTTTAATCACACTGTTTGTTACACTTTTTATTAAATTTACCCTTTCAAAACACATATTTAAACTGCATGAGAATTAAAACACACACACATCCAAATAAATATAAATTCTACTATCTTAGGCGATTAAATAATAAACAGACTGAAAAACAAAAAGAGAACATAATTTATTTGGGAATTTAATGTGCCGCATAAAAATTTAACGTAAAGCGAATACCCACTCCCAGGACGCGAGGTTGTAATGATTTATATCTACCGCCAACTATTTCAGCCTTGAGTAATCGCAAACACTAGTAGTACCCTATTACTGTTTGTCGCATCATTTGCTAAAAAAAAAAAAAAAAAAAAAAAAAAGAAGAAAAATTAGATGCTTACAGCACCTGGTATTCCCAAGTGGTCACCCATCTAAGTACTGACCAGGCTCTACGTTGCTTAACTTCGGTGCTCGGACGAGAACCGGTGTTTTCAGCGTGATATGGCCGTAAGCGGATATCTTACAACATTTTTACCATTAAACCATTAGTTTGCTTCCCTTATTCTATTTACTTTTCATCATTCATTCAAACCTGCTTTTTAATCACACTGTTTTTTACACTTTTTATTAAATTTACCCTTTCAAAACACATATTTAAACTGCATGAGAATTAAAACAGACACACATCCAAATAAATATAAATTCTACTATCTTAGGCGATTAAATAATAAACAGACTGAAAAACAAAAAGAGAACATAATTTATTTGGGAATTTAATGTGCCGCATAAAAATTTAACGTAAAGCGAATACCCACTCCCAGGACGCGAGGTTGTAATGATTTATATCTACCGCCAACTATTTCAGCCTTGAGTAATCGCAAACACTAGTAGTACCCTATTACTGTTTGTCGCATCATTTGCTAAAAAAAAAAAAAAAAAAAAAAAAAAAGAAGAAAAATTAGATGCTTACAGCACCTGGTATTCCCAAGTGGTCACCCATCTAAGTACTGACCAGGCTCTACGTTGCTTAACTTCGGTGATCGGACGAGAACCGGTGTTTTCAGCGTGATATGGCCGTAAGCGGATATCTTACAACATTTTTACCATTAAACCATTAGTTTGCTTCCCTTATTCTATTTACTTTTCATCATTCATTCAAACCTGCTTTTTAATCACACTGTTTTTTACACTTTTTATTAAATTTACCCTTTCAAAACACATATTTAAACTGCATGAGAATTAAAACACACACACATCCAAATAAATATAAATTCTACTATCTTAGGCGATTAAATAATAAACAGACTGAAAAACAAAAAGAGAACATAATTTATTTGGGAATTTAATGTGCCGCATAAAAATTTAACGTAAAGCGAATACCCACTCCCAGCACGCGAGGTTGTAATGATTTATATCTACCGCCAACTATTTCAGCCTTGAGTAATCGCAAACACTAGTAGTACCCTATTACTGTTTGTCGCATCATTTGCTAAAAAAAAAAAAAAAAAAAAAAAAAAAGAAGAAAAATTAGACGCTTACAGCACCTGGTATTCCCAAGTGGTCACCCATCTAAGTACTGGCCAGGCTTTACGTTGCTTAACTTCGGTGATCGGACGAGAACCGGTGTTTTCAGCGTGATATGGCCGTAAGCGGATATCTTACAACATTTTTACAATTAAACCATTAGTTTGCTTCCTTTATTCTATTTACTTTTCATCATTCATTCAAACCTGGTTTTAATCACACTGTTTTTACACTTTTTATTAAATTTACCCTTTCAAAACACATATTTAAACTGCATGAGAATTAAAACACACACACATCCAAATAAATATAAATTCTACTATCTTAGGCGATTAAATAATAAACAGACTGAAAAACAAAAAGAGAACATAATTTATTTGGGAATTTAATGTGCCGCATAAAAATTTAACGTAAAGCGAATACCCACTCCCAGGACGCGAGGTTGTAATGATTTATATCTACCGCCAACTATTTCAGCCTTGAGTAATCGCAAACACTAGTAGTACCCTATTACTGTTTGTCGCATCATTTGCTAAAAAAAAAAAAAAAAAAAAAAAAAAAAGAAGAAAAATTAGATGCTTACAGCACCTGGTATTCCCAAGTGGTCACCCATCTAAGTACTGACCAGGCTCTACGTTGCTTAACTTCGGTGATCGGACGAGAACCGGTGTTTTCAGCGTGATATGGCCGTAAGCGGATATCTTACAACATTTTTACCATTAAACCATTAGTTTGCTTCCCTTATTCTATTTACTTTTCATCATTCATTCAAACCTGCTTTTTAATCACACTGTTTTTTACACTTTTTATTAAATTTACCCTTTCAAAACACATATTTAAACTGCATGAGAATTAAAACACACACACATCCAAATAAATATAAATTCTACTATCTTAGGCGATTAAATAATAAACAGACTGAAAAACAAAAAGAGAACATAATTTATTTGGGAATTTAATGTGCCGCATAAAAATTTAACGTAAAGCGAATACCCACTCCCAGGACGCGAGGTTGTAATGATTTATATCTACCGCCAACTATTTCAGCCTTGAGTAATCGCAAACACTAGTAGTACCCTATTACTGTTTGTCGCATCATTTGCTAAAAAAAAAAAAAAAAAAAAAAAAAAGAAGAAAAATTAGATGCTTACAGCACCTGGTATTCCCAAGTGGTCACCCATCTAAGTACTGACCAGGCTCTACGTTGCTTAACTTCGGTGCTCGGACGAGAACCGGTGTTTTCAGCGTGATATGGCCGTAAGCGGATATCTTACAACATTTTTACCATTAAACCATTAGTTTGCTTCCCTTATTCTATTTACTTTTCATCATTCATTCAAACCTGCTTTTTAATCACACTGTTTTTTACACTTTTTATTAAATTTACCCTTTCAAAACACATATTTAAACTGCATGAGAATTAAAACAGACACACATCCAAATAAATATAAATTCTAATATCTTAGGCGATTAAATAATAAACAGACTGAAAAACAAAAAGAGAACATAATTTATTTGGGAATTTAATGTGCCGCATAAAAATTTAACGTAAAGCGAATACCCACTCCCAGGACGCGAGGTTGTAATGATTTATATCTACCGCCAACTATTTCAGCCTTGAGTAATCGCAAACACTAGTAGTACCCTATTACTGTTTGTCGCATCATTTGCTAAAAAAAAAAAAAAAAAAAAAAAAAAAGAAGAAAAATTAGATGCTTACAGCACCTGGTATTCCCAAGTGGTCACCCATCTAAGTACTGACCAGGCTCTACGTTGCTTAACTTCGGTGATCGGACGAGAACCGGTGTTTTCAGCGTGATATGGCCGTAAGCGGATATCTTACAACATTTTTACCATTAAACCATTAGTTTGCTTCCCTTATTCTATTTACTTTTCATCATTCATTCAAACCTGCTTTTTAATCACACTGTTTTTTACACTTTTTATTAAATTTACCCTTTCAAAACACATATTTAAACTGCATGAGAATTAAAACACACACACATCCAAATAAATATAAATTCTACTATCTTAGGCGATTAAATAATAAACAGACTGAAAAACAAAAAGAGAACATAATTTATTTGGGAATTTAATGTGCCGCATAAAAATTTAACGTAAAGCGAATACCCACTCCCAGCACGCGAGGTTGTAATGATTTATATCTACCGCCAACTATTTCAGCCTTGAGTAATCGCAAACACTAGTAGTACCCTATTACTGTTTGTCGCATCATTTGCTAAAAAAAAAAAAAAAAAAAAAAAAAAAAAGAAGAAAAATTAGACGCTTACAGCACCTGGTATTCCCAAGTGGTCACCCATCTAAGTACTGGCCAGGCTTTACGTTGCTTAACTTCGGTGATCGGACGAGAACCGGTGTTTTCAGCGTGATATGGCCGTAAGCGGATATCTTACAACATTTTTACCATTAAACCATTAGTTTGCTTCCTTTATTCTATTTACTTTTCATCATTCATTCAAACCTGGTTTTAATCACACTGTTTTTACACTTTTTATTAAATTTACCCTTTCAAAACACATATTTAAACTGCATGAGAATTAAAACACACACACATCCAAATAAATATAAATTCTACTATCTTAGGCGATTAACTAATAAACAGACTGAAAAACAAAAAGAGAACATAATTTATTTGGGAATTTAATGTGCCGCATAAAAATTTAACGTAAAGCGAATACCCACTCCCAGGACGCGAGGTTGTAATGATTTATATCTACCGCCAACTATTTCAGCCTTGAGTAATCGCAAACACTAGGTGTACCCTATTACTGTTTGTCGCATCATTTGCTAAAAAAAAAAAAAAAAAAAAAAAAAAAAAAAGAAAAATTAGATGCTTACAGCACCTGGTATTTCCAAGTGGTCACCCATCTAAGTACTGACCAGGCTCTACGTTGCTTAACTTCGGTGATCGGACGAGAACCGGTGTTTTCAGCGTGATATGGCCGTAAGCGGATATCTTACAACATTTTTACCATTAAACCATTAGTTTGCTTCCCTTATTCTATTTACTTTTCATCATTCATTCAAACCTGCTTTTTAATCACACTGTTTGTTACACTTTTTATTAAATTTACCCTTTCAAAACACATATTTAAACTGCATGAGAATTAAAACACACACACATCCAAATAAATATAAATTCTACTATCTTAGGCGATTAAATAATAAACAGACTGAAAAACAAAAAGAGAACATAATTTATTTGGGAATTTAATGTGCCGCATAAAAATTTAACGTAAAGCGAATACCCACTCCCAGGACGCGAGGTTGTAATGATTTATATCTACCGCCAACTATTTCAGCCTTGAGTAATCGCAAACACTAGTAGTACCCTATTACTGTTTGTCGCATCATTTGCTAAAAAAAAAAAAAAAAAAAAAAAAAGAAGAAAAATTAGATGCTTACAGCACCTGGTATTCCCAAGTGGTCACCCATCTAAGTACTGACCAGGCTCTACGTTGCTTAACTTCGGTGATCGGACGAGAACCGGTGTTTTCAGCGTGATATGGCCGTAAGCGGATATCTTACAACATTTTTACCATTAAACCATTAGTTTGCTTCCCTTATTCTATTTACTTTTCATCATTCATTCAAACCTGCTTTTTAATCACACTGTTTTTTACACTTTTTATTAAATTTACCCTTTCAAAACACATATTTAAACTGCATGAGAATTAAAACACACACACATCCAAATAAATATAAATTATACTATCTTAGGCGATTAAATAATAAACAGACTGAAAAACAAAAAGAGAACATAATTTATTTGGGAATTTAATGTGCCGCATAAAAATTTAACGTAAAGCGAATACCCACTCCCAGGACGCGAGGTTGTAATGATTTATATCTACCGCCAACTATTTCAGCCTTGAGTAATCGCAAACACTAGTAGTACCCTATTACTGTTTGTCGCATCATTTGCTAAAAAAAAAAAAAAAAAAAAAAAAAAAAAAAGAAGAAAAATTAGATGCTTACAGCACCTGGTATTCCCAAGTGGTCACCCATCTAAGTACTGACCAGGCTCTACGTTGCTTAACTTCGGTGATCGGACGAGAACCGGTGTTTTCAGCGTGATATGGCCGTAAGCGGATATCTTACAACATTTTTACCATTAAACCATTAGTTTGCTTCCCTTATTCTATTTACTTTTCATCATTCATTCAAACCTGCTTTTTAATCACACTGTTTTTTACACTTTTTATTAAATTTACCCTTTCAAAACACATATTTAAACTGCATGAGAATTAAAACACACACACATCCAAATAAATATAAATTCTACTATCTTAGGCGATTAAATAATAAACAGACTGAAAAACAAAAAGAGAACATAATTTATTTGGGAATTTAATGTGCCGCATAAAAATTTAACGTAAAGCGAATACCCACTCCCAGGACGCGAGGTTGTAATGATTTATATCTACCGCCAACTATTTCAGCCTTGAGTAATCGCAAACACTAGTAGTACCCTATTACTGTTTGTCGCATCATTTGCTAAAAAAAAAAAAAAAAAAAAAAAAAAAAAAAAAAAAAAAAAAAAAGAAGAAAAATTAGATGCTTACAGCACCTGGTATTCCCAAGTGGTCACCCATCTAAGTACTGACCAGGCTCTACGTTGCTTAACTTCGGTGATCGGACGAGAACCGGTGTTTTCAGCGTGATATGGCCGTAAGCGGATATCTTACAACATTTTTACCATTAAACCATTAGTTTGCTTCCCTTATTCTATTTACTTTTCATCATTCATTCAAACCTGCTTTTTAATCACACTGTTTTTTACACTTTTTATTAAATTTACCCTTTCAAAACACATATTTAAACTGCATGAGAATTAAAACACACACACATCCAAATAAATATAAATTCTACTATCTTAGGCGATTAAATAATAAACAGACTGAAAAACAAAAAGAGAACATAATTTATTTGGGAATTTAATGTGCCGCATAAAAATTTAACGTAAAGCGAATACCCACTCCCAGGACGCGAGGTTGTAATGATTTATATCTACCGCCAACTATTTCAGCCTTGAGTAATCGCAAACACTAGTAGTACCCTATTACTGTTTGTCGCATCATTTGCTAAAAAAAAAAAAAAAAAAAAAAAAAAAGAAGAAAAATTAGATGCTTACAGCACCTGGTATTCCCAAGTGGTCACCCATCTAAGTACTGACCAGGCTCTACGTTGCTTAACTTCGGTGATCGGACGAGAACCGGTGTTTTCAGCGTGATATGGCCGTAAGCGGATATCTTACAGCATTTTTACCATTAAACCATTAGTTTGCTTCCCTTATTCTATTTACTTTTCATCATTCATTCAAACCTGCTTTTTAATCACACTGTTTTTTACACTTTTTATTAAATTTACCCTTTCAAAACACATATTTAAACTGCATGAGAATTAAAACACACACACATCCAAATAAATATAAATTCTACTATCTTAGGCGATTAAATAATAAACAGACTGAAAAACAAAAAGAGAACATAATTTATTTGGGAATTTAATGTGCCGCATAAAAATTTAACGTAAAGCGAATACCCACTCCCAGGACGCGAGGTTGTAATGATTTATATCTACCGCCAACTATTTCAGCCTTGAGTAATCGCAAACACTAGGTGTACCCTATTACTGTTTGTCGCATCATTTGCTAAAAAAAAAAAAAAAAAAAAAAAAAAAAAAGAAGAAAAATTAGATGCTTACAGCACCTGGTATTCCCAAGTGGTCACCCATCTAAGTACTGACCAGGCTCTACGTTGCTTAACTTCGGTGATCGGACGAGAACCGGTGTTTTCAGCGTGATATGGCCGTAAGCGGATATCTTACAACATTTTTACCATTAAACCATTAGTTTGCTTCCCTTATTCTATTTACTTTTCATCATTCATTCAAACCTGCTTTTTAATCACACTGTTTTTTACACTTTTTATTAAATTTACCCTTTCAAAACACATATTTAAACTGCATGAGAATTAAAACACACACACATCCAAATAAATATAAATTCTACTATCTTAGGCGATTAAATAATAAACAGACTGAAAAACAAAAAGAGAACATAATTTATTTGGGAATTTAATGTGCCGCATAAAAATTTAACGTAAAGCGAATACCCACTCCCAGGACGCGAGGTTGTAATGATTTATATCTACCGCCAACTATTTCAGCCTTGAGTAATCGCAAACACTAGTAGTACCCTATTACTGTTTGTCGCATCATTTGCTAAAAAAAAAAAAAAAAAAATTAGATGCTTACAGCACCTGGTATTCCCAAGTGGTCACCCATCTAAGTACTGACCAGGCTCTACGTTGCTTAACTTCGGTGATCGGACGAGAACCGGTGTTTTCAGCGTGATATGGCCGTAAGCAGATATCTTACAACATTTTTACCATTAAACCATTAGTTTGCTTCCCTTATTCTATTTACTTTTCATCATTCATTCAAACCTGGTTTTAATCACACTGTTTTTACACTTTTTATTAAATTTACCCTTTCAAAACACATATTTAAACTGCATGAGAATTAAAACACACACACATCCAAATAAATATAAATTCTACTATCTTAGGCGATTAAATAATAAACAGACTGAAAAACAAAAAGAGAACATAATTTATTTGGGAATTTAATGTGCCGCATAAAAATTTAACGTAAAGCGAATACCCACTCCCAGGACGCGAGGTTGTAATGATTTATATCTACCGCCAACTATTTCAGCCTTGAGTAATCGCAAACACTAGTAGTACCCTATTACTGTTTGTCGCATCATTTGCTAAAAAAAAAAAAAAAAAAAAAAAAAAAAGAAGAAAAATTAGACGCTTACAGCACCTGGTATTCCCAAGTGGTCACCCATCTAAGTACTGGCCAGGCTTTACGTTGCTTAACTTCGGTGATCGGACGAGAACCGGTGTTTTCAGCGTGATATGGCCGTAAGCGGATATCTTACAACATTTTTACAATTAAACCATTAGTTTGCTTCCTTTATTCTATTTACTTTTCATCATTCATTCAAACCTGGTTTTAATCACACTGTTTTTACACTTTTTATTAAATTTACCCTTTCAAAACACATATTTAAACTGCATGAGAATTAAAACACACACACATCCAAATAAATATAAATTCTACTATCTTAGGCGATTAAATAATAAACAGACTGAAAAACAAAAAGAGAACATAATTTATTTGGGAATTTAATGTGCCGCATAAAAATTTAACGTAAAGCGAATACCCACTCCCAGGACGCGAGGTTGTAATGATTTATATCTACCGCCAACTATTTCAGCCTTGAGTAATCGCAAACACTAGTAGTACCCTATTACTGTTTGTCGCATCATTTGCTAAAAAAAAAAAAAAAAAAAAAAAAAAGAAGAAAAATTAGATGCTTACAGCACCTGGTATTCCCAAGTGGTCACCCATCTAAGTACTGACCAGGCTCTACGTTGCTTAACTTCGGTGATCGGACGAGAACCGGTGTTTTCAGCGTGATATGGCCGTAAGCGGATATCTTACAACATTTTTACCATTAAACCATTAGTTTGCTTCCCTTATTCTATTTACTTTTCATCATTCATTCAAACCTGCTTTTTAATCACACTGTTTTTTACACTTTTTATTAAATTTACCCTTTCAAAACACATATTTAAACTGCATGAGAATTAAAACACACACACATCCAAATAAATATAAATTCTACTATCTTAGGCGATTAAATAATAAACAGACTGAAAAACAAAAAGAGAACATAATTTATTTGGGAATTTAATGTGCCGCATAAAAATTTAACGTAAAGCGAATACCCACTCCCAGGACGCGAGGTTGTAATGATTTATATCTACCGCCAACTATTTCAGCCTTGAGTAATCGCAAACACTAGTAGTACCCTATTACTGTTTGTCGCATCATTTGCTAAAAAAAAAAAAAAAAAAAAAAAAAAGAAGAAAAATTAGATGCTTACAGCACCTGGTATTCCCAAGTGGTCACCCATCTAAGTACTGACCAGGCTCTACGTTGCTTAACTTCGGTGCTCGGACGAGAACCGGTGTTTTCAGCGTGATATGGCCGTAAGCGGATATCTTACAACATTTTTACCATTAAACCATTAGTTTGCTTCCCTTATTCTATTTACTTTTCATCATTCATTCAAACCTGCTTTTTAATCACACTGTTTTTTACACTTTTTATTAAATTTACCCTTTCAAAACACATATTTAAACTGCATGAGAATTAAAACAGACACACATCCAAATAAATATAAATTCTACTATCTTAGGCGATTAAATAATAAACAGACTGAAAAACAAAAAGAGAACATAATTTATTTGGGAATTTAATGTGCCGCATAAAAATTTAACGTAAAGCGAATACCCACTCCCAGGACGCGAGGTTGTAATGATTTATATCTACCGCCAACTATTTCAGCCTTGAGTAATCGCAAACACTAGTAGTACCCTATTACTGTTTGTCGCATCATTTGCTAAAAAAAAAAAAAAAAAAAAAAAAAAAAGAAGAAAAATTAGATGCTTACAGCACCTGGTATTCCCAAGTGGTCACCCATCTAAGTACTGACCAGGCTCTACGTTGCTTAACTTCGGTGATCGGACGAGAACCGGTGTTTTCAGCGTGATATGGCCGTAAGCGGATATCTTACAACATTTTTACCATTAAACCATTAGTTTGCTTCCCTTATTCTATTTACTTTTCATCATTCATTCAAACCTGCTTTTTAATCACACTGTTTTTTACACTTTTTATTAAATTTACCCTTTCAAAACACATATTTAAACTGCATGAGAATTAAAACACACACACATCCAAATAAATATAAATTCTACTATCTTAGGCGATTAAATAATAAACAGACTGAAAAACAAAAAGAGAACATAATTTATTTGGGAATTTAATGTGCCGCATAAAAATTTAACGTAAAGCGAATACCCACTCCCAGCACGCGAGGTTGTAATGATTTATATCTACCGCCAACTATTTCAGCCTTGAGTAATCGCAAACACTAGTAGTACCCTATTACTGTTTGTCGCATCATTTGCTAAAAAAAAAAAAAAAAAAAAAAAAAAAAAGAAGAAAAATTAGACGCTTACAGCACCTGGTATTCCCAAGTGGTCACCCATCTAAGTACTGGCCAGGCTTTACGTTGCTTAACTTCGGTGATCGGACGAGAACCGGTGTTTTCAGCGTGATATGGCCGTAAGCGGATATCTTACAACATTTTTACCATTAAACCATTAGTTTGCTTCCTTTATTCTATTTACTTTTCATCATTCATTCAAACCTGGTTTTAATCACACTGTTTTTACACTTTTTATTAAATTTACCCTTTCAAAACACATATTTAAACTGCATGAGAATTAAAACACACACACATCCAAATAAATATAAATTCTACTATCTTAGGCGATTAACTAATAAACAGACTGAAAAACAAAAAGAGAACATAATTTATTTGGGAATTTAATGTGCCGCATAAAAATTTAACGTAAAGCGAATACCCACTCCCAGGACGCGAGGTTGTAATGATTTATATCTACCGCCAACTATTTCAGCCTTGAGTAATCGCAAACACTAGGTGTACCCTATTACTGTTTGTCGCATCATTTGCTAAAAAAAAAAAAAAAAAAAAAAAAAAAAAAAGAAAAATTAGATGCTTACAGCACCTGGTATTTCCAAGTGGTCACCCATCTAAGTACTGACCAGGCTCTACGTTGCTTAACTTCGGTGATCGGACGAGAACCGGTGTTTTCAGCGTGATATGGCCGTAAGCGGATATCTTACAACATTTTTACCATTAAACCATTAGTTTGCTTCCCTTATTCTATTTACTTTTCATCATTCATTCAAACCTGCTTTTTAATCACACTGTTTGTTACACTTTTTATTAAATTTACCCTTTCAAAACACATATTTAAACTGCATGAGAATTAAAACACACACACATCCAAATAAATATAAATTCTACTATCTTAGGCGATTAAATAATAAACAGACTGAAAAACAAAAAGAGAACATAATTTATTTGGGAATTTAATGTGCCGCATAAAAATTTAACGTAAAGCGAATACCCACTCCCAGGACGCGAGGTTGTAATGATTTATATCTACCGCCAACTATTTCAGCCTTGAGTAATCGCAAACACTAGTAGTACCCTATTACTGTTTGTCGCATCATTTGCTAAAAAAAAAAAAAAAAAAAAAAAGAAGAAAAATTAGATGCTTACAGCACCTGGTATTCCCAAGTGGTCACCCATCTAAGTACTGACCAGGCTCTACGTTGCTTAACTTCGGTGATCGGACGAGAACCGGTGTTTTCAGCGTGATATGGCCGTAAGCGGATATCTTACAACATTTTTACCATTAAACCATTAGTTTGCTTCCCTTATTCTATTTACTTTTCATCATTCATTCAAACCTGCTTTTTAATCACACTGTTTTTTACACTTTTTATTAAATTTACCCTTTCAAAACACATATTTAAACTGCATGAGAATTAAAACACACACACATCCAAATAAATATAAATTATACTATCTTAGGCGATTAAATAATAAACAGACTGAAAAACAAAAAGAGAACATAATTTATTTGGGAATTTAATGTGCCGCATAAAAATTTAACGTAAAGCGAATACCCACTCCCAGGACGCGAGGTTGTAATGATTTATATCTACCGCCAACTATTTCAGCCTTGAGTAATCGCAAACACTAGTAGTACCCTATTACTGTTTGTCGCATCATTTGCTAAAAAAAAAAAAAAAAAAAAAAAAAAAAAAAGAAGAAAAATTAGATGCTTACAGCACCTGGTATTCCCAAGTGGTCACCCATCTAAGTACTGACCAGGCTCTACGTTGCTTAACTTCGGTGATCGGACGAGAACCGGTGTTTTCAGCGTGATATGGCCGTAAGCGGATATCTTACAACATTTTTACCATTAAACCATTAGTTTGCTTCCCTTATTCTATTTACTTTTCATCATTCATTCAAACCTGCTTTTTAATCACACTGTTTTTTACACTTTTTATTAAATTTACCCTTTCAAAACACATATTTAAACTGCATGAGAATTAAAACACACACACATCCAAATAAATATAAATTCTACTATCTTAGGCGATTAAATAATAAACAGACTGAAAAACAAAAAGAGAACATAATTTATTTGGGAATTTAATGTGCCGCATAAAAATTTAACGTAAAGCGAATACCCACTCCCAGGACGCGAGGTTGTAATGATTTATATCTACCGCCAACTATTTCAGCCTTGAGTAATCGCAAACACTAGTAGTACCCTATTACTGTTTGTCGCATCATTTGCTAAAAAAAAAAAAAAAAAAAAAAAAAAGAAGAAAAATTAGATGCTTACAGCACCTGGTATTCCCAAGTGGTCACCCATCTAAGTACTGACCAGGCTCTACGTTGCTTAACTTCGGTGCTCGGACGAGAACCGGTGTTTTCAGCGTGATATGGCCGTAAGCGGATATCTTACAACATTTTTACCATTAAACCATTAGTTTGCTTCCCTTATTCTATTTACTTTTCATCATTCATTCAAACCTGCTTTTTAATCACACTGTTTTTTACACTTTTTATTAAATTTACCCTTTCAAAACACATATTTAAACTGCATGAGAATTAAAACAGACACACATCCAAATAAATATAAATTCTACTATCTTAGGCGATTAAATAATAAACAGACTGAAAAACAAAAAGAGAACATAATTTATTTGGGAATTTAATGTGCCGCATAAAAATTTAACGTAAAGCGAATACCCACTCCCAGGACGCGAGGTTGTAATGATTTATATCTACCGCCAACTATTTCAGCCTTGAGTAATCGCAAACACTAGGTGTACCCTATTACTGTTTGTCGCATCATTTGCTAAAAAAAAAAAAAAAAAAAAAAAAAAAAAAAGAAAAATTAGATGCTTACAGCACCTGGTATTTCCAAGTGGTCACCCATCTAAGTACTGACCAGGCTCTACGTTGCTTAACTTCGGTGATCGGACGAGAACCGGTGTTTTCAGCGTGATATGGCCGTAAGCGGATATCTTACAACATTTTTACCATTAAACCATTAGTTTGCTTCCCTTATTCTATTTACTTTTCATCATTCATTCAAACCTGCTTTTTAATCACACTGTTTGTTACACTTTTTATTAAATTTACCCTTTCAAAACACATATTTAAACTGCATGAGAATTAAAACACACACACATCCAAATAAATATAAATTCTACTATCTTAGGCGATTAAATAATAAACAGACTGAAAAACAAAAAGAGAACATAATTTATTTGGGAATTTAATGTGCCGCATAAAAATTTAACGTAAAGCGAATACCCACTCCCAGGACGCGAGGTTGTAATGATTTATATCTACCGCCAACTATTTCAGCCTTGAGTAATCGCAAACACTAGTAGTACCCTATTACTGTTTGTCGCATCATTTGCTAAAAAAAAAAAAAAAAAAAAAAAAAGAAGAAAAATTAGATGCTTACAGCACCTGGTATTCCCAAGTGGTCACCCATCTAAGTACTGACCAGGCTCTACGTTGCTTAACTTCGGTGATCGGACGAGAACCGGTGTTTTCAGCGTGATATGGCCGTAAGCGGATATCTTACAACATTTTTACCATTAAACCATTAGTTTGCTTCCCTTATTCTATTTACTTTTCATCATTCATTCAAACCTGCTTTTTAATCACACTGTTTTTTACACTTTTTATTAAATTTACCCTTTCAAAACACATATTTAAACTGCATGAGAATTAAAACACACACACATCCAAATAAATATAAATTATACTATCTTAGGCGATTAAATAATAAACAGACTGAAAAACAAAAAGAGAACATAATTTATTTGGGAATTTAATGTGCCGCATAAAAATTTAACGTAAAGCGAATACCCACTCCCAGGACGCGAGGTTGTAATGATTTATATCTACCGCCAACTATTTCAGCCTTGAGTAATCGCAAACACTAGTAGTACCCTATTACTGTTTGTCGCATCATTTGCTAAAAAAAAAAAAAAAAAAAAAAAAAAAAAAAGAAGAAAAATTAGATGCTTACAGCACCTGGTATTCCCAAGTGGTCACCCATCTAAGTACTGACCAGGCTCTACGTTGCTTAACTTCGGTGATCGGACGAGAACCGGTGTTTTCAGCGTGATATGGCCGTAAGCGGATATCTTACAACATTTTTACCATTAAACCATTAGTTTGCTTCCCTTATTCTATTTACTTTTCATCATTCATTCAAACCTGCTTTTTAATCACACTGTTTTTTACACTTTTTATTAAATTTACCCTTTCAAAACACATATTTAAACTGCATGAGAATTAAAACACACACACATCCAAATAAATATAAATTCTACTATCTTAGGCGATTAAATAATAAACAGACTGAAAAACAAAAAGAGAACATAATTTATTTGGGAATTTAATGTGCCGCATAAAAATTTAACGTAAAGCGAATACCCACTCCCAGGACGCGAGGTTGTAATGATTTATATCTACCGCCAACTATTTCAGCCTTGAGTAATCGCAAACACTAGTAGTACCCTATTACTGTTTGTCGCATCATTTGCTAAAAAAAAAAAAAAAAAAAAAAAAAAAAAAAAAAAAAAAAAAAAAAAAAAAAAAAAAGAAGAAAAATTAGATGCTTACAGCACCTGGTATTCCCAAGTGGTCACCCATCTAAGTACTGACCAGGCTCTACGTTGCTTAACTTCGGTGATCGGACGAGAACCGGTGTTTTCAGCGTGATATGGCCGTAAGCGGATATCTTACAACATTTTTACCATTAAACCATTAGTTTGCTTCCCTTATTCTATTTACTTTTCATCATTCATTCAAACCTGCTTTTTAATCACACTGTTTTTTACACTTTTTATTAAATTTACCCTTTCAAAACACATATTTAAACTGCATGAGAATTAAAACACACACACATCCAAATAAATATAAATTCTACTATCTTAGGCGATTAAATAATAAACAGACTGAAAAACAAAAAGAGAACATAA
Source organism: Sepiola atlantica (assembly GCA_963556195.1). Classification (NCBI taxonomy): domain Eukaryota; kingdom Metazoa; phylum Mollusca; class Cephalopoda; order Sepiida; family Sepiolidae; genus Sepiola; species Sepiola atlantica. Next base: position 329,891 of record CAUVYP010000878.1, read on the forward strand.
TTTATTTGGGAATTTAATGTGCCGCATAAAAATTTAACGTAAAGCGAATACCCACTCCCAGGACGCGAGGTTGTAATGATTTATATCTACCGCCAACTATTTCAGCCTTGAGTAATCGCAAACACTAGTAGTACCCTATTACTGTTTGTCGCATCATTTGCTAAAAAAAAAAAAAAAAAAAAAAAAAAAGAAGAAAAATTAGATGCTTACAGCACCTGGTATTCCCAAGTGGTCACCCATCTAAGTACTGACCAGGCTCTACGTTGCTTAACTTCGGTGATCGGACGAGAACCGGTGTTTTCAGCGTGATATGGCCGTAAGCGGATATCTTACAACATTTTTACCATTAAACCATTAGTTTGCTTCCCTTATTCTATTTACTTTTCATCATTCATTCAAACCTGCTTTTTAATCACACTGTTTTTTACACTTTTTATTAAATTTACCCTTTCAAAACACATATTTAAACTGCATGAGAATTAAAACACACACACATCCAAATAAATATAAATTCTACTATCTTAGGCGATTAAATAATAAACAGACTGAAAAACAAAAAGAGAACATAATTTATTTGGGAATTTAATGTGCCGCATAAAAATTTAACGTAAAGCGAATACCCACTCCCAGGACGCGAGGTTGTAATGATTTATATCTACCGCCAACTATTTCAGCCTTGAGTAATCGCAAACACTAGGTGTACCCTATTACTGTTTGTCGCATCATTTGCTAAAAAAAAAAAAAAAAAAAAAAAAAAAAGAAGAAAAATTAGATGCTTACAGCACCTGGTATTCCCAAGTGGTCACCCATCTAAGTACTGACCAGGCTCTACGTTGCTTAACTTCGGTGATCGGACGAGAACCGGTGTTTTCAGCGTGATATGGCCGTAAGCGGATATCTTACAACATTTTTACCATTAAACCATTAGTTTGCTTCCCTTATTCTATTTACTTTTCATCATTCATTCAAACCTGCTTTTTAATCACACTGTTTTTTACACTTTTTATTAAATTTACCCTTTCAAAACACATATTTAAACTGCATGAGAATTAAAACACACACACATCCAAATAAATATAAATTCTACTATCTTAGGCGATTAAATAATAAACAGACTGAAAAACAAAAAGAGAACATAATTTATTTGGGAATTTAATGTGCCGCATAAAAATTTAACGTAAAGCGAATACCCACTCCCAGGACGCGAGGTTGTAATGATTTATATCTACCGCCAACTATTTCAGCCTTGAGTAATCGCAAACACTAGTAGTACCCTATTACTGTTTGTCGCATCATTTGCTAAAAAAAAAAAAAAAAAAATTAGATGCTTACAGCACCTGGTATTCCCAAGTGGTCACCCATCTAAGTACTGACCAGGCTCTACGTTGCTTAACTTCGGTGATCGGACGAGAACCGGTGTTTTCAGCGTGATATGGCCGTAAGCAGATATCTTACAACATTTTTACCATTAAACCATTAGTTTGCTTCCCTTATTCTATTTACTTTTCATCATTCATTCAAACCTGGTTTTAATCACACTGTTTTTACACTTTTTATTAAATTTACCCTTTCAAAACACATATTTAAACTGCATGAGAATTAAAACACACACACATCCAAATAAATATAAATTCTACTATCTTAGGCGATTAAATAATAAACAGACTGAAAAACAAAAAGAGAACATAATTTATTTGGGAATTTAATGTGCCGCATAAAAATTTAACGTAAAGCGAATACCCACTCCCAGGACGCGAGGTTGTAATGATTTATATCTACCGCCAACTATTTCAGCCTTGAGTAATCGCAAACACTAGTAGTACCCTATTACTGTTTGTCGCATCATTTGCTAAAAAAAAAAAAAAAAAAAAAAAAAAAAAAAGAAGAAAAATTAGATGCTTACAGCACCTGGTATTCCCAAGTGGTCACCCATCTAAGTACTGACCAGGCTCTACGTTGCTTAACTTCGGTGATCGGACGAGAACCGGTGTTTTCAGCGTGATATGGCCGTAAGCGGATATCTTACAACATTTTTACCATTAAACCATTAGTTTGCTTCCCTTATTCTATTTACTTTTCATCATTCATTCAAACCTGCTTTTTAATCACACTGTTTTTTACACTTTTTATTAAATTTACCCTTTCAAAACACATATTTAAACTGCATGAGAATTAAAACACACACACATCCAAATAAATATAAATTCTACTATCTTAGGCGATTAAATAATAAACAGACTGAAAAACAAAAAGAGAACATAATTTATTTGGGAATTTAATGTGCCGCATAAAAATTTAACGTAAAGCGAATACCCACTCCCAGGACGCGAGGTTGTAATGATTTATATCTACCGCCAACTATTTCAGCCTTGAGTAATCGCAAACACTAGTAGTACCCTATTACTGTTTGTCGCATCATTTGCTAAAAAAAAAAATAAAAAAAAAAAAAAAAAAAAAAAAAGAAGAAAAATTAGATGCTTACAGCACCTGGTATTCCCAAGTGGTCACCCATCTAAGTACTGACCAGGCTCTACGTTGCTTAACTTCGGTGATCGGACGAGAACCGGTGTTTTCAGCGTGATATGGCCGTAAGCGGATATCTTACAACATTTTTACCATTAAACCTTTAGTTTGCTTCCCTTATTCTATTTACTTTTCATCATTCATTCAAACCTGCTTTTTAATCACACTGTTTTTTACACTTTTTATTAAATTTACCCTTTCAAAACACATATTTAAACTGCATGAGAATTAAAACACACACACATCCAAATAAATATAAATTCTACTATCTTAGGCGATTAAATAATAAACAGACTGAAAAACAAAAAGAGAACATAATTTATTTGGGAATTTAATGTGCCGCATAAAAATTTAACGTAAAGCGAATACCCACTCCCAGGACGCGAGGTTGTAATGATTTATATCTACCGCCAACTATTTCAGCCTTGAGTAATCGCAAACACTAGTAGTACCCTATTACTGTTTGTCGCATCATTTGCTAAAAAAAAAAAAAAAAAAAAAAAAAAAAAAGAAGAAAAATTAGATGCTTACAGCACCTGGTATTCCCAAGTGGTCACCCATCTAAGTACTGACCAGGCTCTACGTTGCTTAACTTCGGTGATCGGACGAGAACCGGTGTTTTCAGCGTGATATGGCCGTAAGCGGATATCTTACAACATTTTTACCATTAAACTATTAGTTTGCTTCCCTTATTCTATTTACTTTTCATCATTCATTCAAACCTGGTTTTAATCACACTGTTTTTACACTTTTTATTAAATTTACCCTTTCAAAACACATATTTAAACTGCATGAGAATTAAAACACACACACATCCAAATAAATATAAATTCTACTATCTTAGGCGATTAAATAATAAACAGACTGAAAAACAAAAAGAGAACATAATTTATTTGGGAATTTAATGTGCCGCATAAAAATTTAACGTAAAGCGAATACCCACTCCCAGGACGCGAGGTTGTAATGATATATATCTACCGCCAACTATTTCAGCCTTGAGTAATCGCAAACACTAGTAGTACTCTATTACTGTTTGTCGCATCATTTGCTAAAAAAAAAAAAAAAAAAAAAAAAAGAAGAAAAATTAGATGCTTACAGCACCTGGTATTCCCAAGTGGTCACCCATCTAAGTACTGACCAGGCTCTACGTTGCTTAACTTCGGTGATCGGACGAGAACCGGTGTTTTCAGCGTGATATGGCCGTAAGGGGATGTCTTACAACATTTTTACCATTAAACCATTAGTTTGCTTCCCTTATTCTATTTACTTTTCATCATTCATTCAAACCTGCTTTTTAATCACACTGTTTTTTACACTTTTTATTAAATTTACCCTTTCAAAACACATATTTAAACTGCATGAGAATTAAAACGCACACACATCCAAATAAATATAAATTCTACTATCTTAGGCGATTAAATAATAAACAGACTGAAAAACAAAAAGAGAACATAATTTATTTGGGAATTTAATGTGCCGCATAAAAATTTAACGTAAAGCGAATACCCACTCCCAGGACGCGAGGTTGTAATGATTTATATCTACCGCCAACTATTTCAGCCTTGAGTAATCGCAAAAACTAGTAGTACCCTATTACTGTTTGTCGCATCATTTGCTAAAAAAAAAAAAAAATAAAAAAAAAAAAAAAAAAAAAAAAAGAAGAAAAATTAGATGCTTACAGCACCTGGTATTCCCAAGTGGTCACCCATCTAAGTACTGACCAGGCTCTACGTTGCTTAACTTCGGTGATCGGACGAGAACCGGTGTTTTCAGCGTGATATGGCCGTAAGCGGATATCTTACAACATTTTTACCATTAAACCATTAGTTTGCTTCCCTTATTCTATTTACTTTTCATCATTCATTCAAACCTGCTTTTTAATCACACTGTTTTTTACACTTTTTATTAAATTTACCCTTTCAAAACACATATTTAAACTGCATGAGAATTAAAACACACACACATCCAAATAAATATAAATTCTACTATCTTAGGCGATTAAATAATAAACAGACTGAAAAACAAAAAGAGAACATAATTTATTTGGGAATTTAATGTGCCGCATAAAAATTTAACGTAAAGCGAATATCCACTCCCAGGACGCGAGGTTGTAATGATTTATATCTACCGCCAACTATTTCAGCCTTGAGTAATCGCAAACACTAGTAGTACCCTATTACTGTTTGTCGCATCATTTGCTAAAAAAAAAAAAAAAAAAAAAAAAAAAAAAAAAAAAAAAGAAGAAAAATTAGATGCTTACAGCACCTGGTATTCCCAAGTGGTCACCCATCTAAGTACTGACCAGGCTCTACGTTGCTTAACTTCGGTGATCGGACGAGAACCGGTGTTTTCAGCGTGATATGGCCGTAAGCGGATATCTTACAACATTTTTACCATTAAACCATTAGTTTGCTTCCCTTATTCTATTTACTTTTCATCATTCATTCAAACCTGCTTTTTAATCACACTGTTTTTTACACTTTTTATTAAATTTACCCTTTCAAAACACATATTTAAACTGCATGAGAATTAAAACACACACACATCCAAATAAATATAAATTCTACTATCTTAGGCGATTAAATAATAAACAGACTGAAAAACAAAAAGAGAACATAATTTATTTGGGAATTTAATGTGCCGCATAAAAATTTAACGTACAGCGAATACCCACTCCCAGGACGCGAGGTTGTAATGATTTATATCTACCGCCAACTATTTCAGCCTTGAGTAATCGCAAACACTAGTAGTACCCTATTACTGTTTGTCGCATCATTTGCTAAAAAAAAAAAAAAAAAAAAATTAGATGCTTACAGCACCTGGTATTCCCAAGTGGTCACCCATCTAAGTACTGACCAGGCTCTACGTTGCTTAACTTCGGTGATCGGACGAGAACCGGTGTTTTCAGCATGATATGGCCGTAAGCGGATATCTTACAACATTTTTACCATTAAACCATTAGTTTGCTTCCCTTATTCTATTTACTTTTCATCATTCATTCAAACCTGCTTTTTAATCACACTGTTTTTTACACTTTTTATTAAATTTACCCTTTCAAAACACATATTTAAACTGCATGAGAATTAAAACACACACACATCCAAATAAATATAAATTCTACTATCTTAGGCGATTAAATAATAAACAGACTGAAAAACAAAAAGAGAACATAATTTATTTGGGAATTTAATGTGCCGCATAAAAATTTAACGTAAAGCGAATACCCACTCCCAGGACGCGAGGTTGTAATGATTTATATCTACCGCCAACTATTTCAGCCTTGAGTAATCGCAAACACTAGTAGTACCCTATTACTGTTTGTCGCATCATTTGCTAAAAAAAAAAAAAAAAAAAAAAAAAAAAAAAAAAAAAAAAAAAGAAGAAAAATTAGATGCTTACAGCACCTGGTATTCCCAAGTGGTCACCCATCTAAGTACTGACCAGGCTCTACGTTGCTTAACTTCGGTGATCGGACGAGAACCGGTGTTTTCAGCGTGATATGGCCGTAAGCGGATATCTTACAACATTTTTACCATTAAACCATTAGTTTGCTTCCCTTATTCTATTTACTTTTCATCATTCATTCAAACCTGCTTTTTAATCACACTGTTTTTTACACTTTTTATTAAATTTACCCTTTCAAAACACATATTTAAACTGCATGAGAATTAAAACACACACACATCCAAATAAATATAAATTCTACTATCTTAGGCGATTAAATAATAAACAGACTGAAAAACAAAAAGAGAACATAATTTATTTGGGAATTTAATGTGCCGCATAAAAATTTAACGTACAGCGAATACCCACTCCCAGGACGCGAGGTTGTAATGATTTATATCTACCGCCAACTATTTCAGCCTTGAGTAATCGCAAACACTAGTAGTACCCTATTACTGTTTGTCGCATCATTTGCTAAAAAAAAAAAAAAAAAAAAATTAGATGCTTACAGCACCTGGTATTCCCAAGTGGTCACCCATCTAAGTACTGACCAGGCTCTACGTTGCTTAACTTCGGTGATCGGACGAGAACCGGTGTTTTCAGCATGATATGGCCGTAAGCGGATATCTTACAACATTTTTACCATTAAACCATTAGTTTGCTTCCCTTATTCTATTTACTTTTCATCATTCATTCAAACCTGCTTTTTAATCACACTGTTTTTTACACTTTTTATTAAATTTACCCTTTCAAAACACATATTTAAACTGCATGAGAATTAAAACACACACACATCCAAATAAATATAAATTCTACTATCTTAGGCGATTAAATAATAAACAGACTGAAAAACAAAAAGAGAACATAATTTATTTGGGAATTTAATGTGCCGCATAAAAATTTAACGTAAAGCGAATACCCACTCCCAGGACGCGAGGTTGTAATGATTTATATCTACCGCCAACTATTTCAGCCTTGAGTAATCGCAAACACTAGTAGTACCCTATTACTGTTTGTCGCATCATTTGCTAAAAAAAAAAAAAAAAAAAAAAAAAGAAGAAAAATTAGATGCTTACAGCACCTGGTATTCCCAAGTGGTCACCCATTTAAGTACTGACCAGGCTCTACGTTGCTTAACTTCGGTGATCGGACGAGAACCGGTGTTTTCAGCGTGATATGGCCGTAAGCGGATATCTTACAACATTTTTACCATTAAACCATTAGTTTGCTTCCCTTATTCTATTTACTTTTCATCATTCATTCAAACCTGCTTTTTAATCACACTGTTTTTTACACTTTTTATTAAATTTACCCTTTCAAAACACATATTTAAACTGCATGAGAATTAAAACACACACACATCCAAATAAATATAAATTCTACTATCTTAGGCGATTAAATAATAAACAGACTGAAAAACAAAAAGAGAACATAATTTATTTGGGAATTTAATGTGCCGCATAAAAATTTAACGTAAAGCGAATACCCACTCCCAGGACGCGAGGTTGTAATGATTTATATCTACCGCCAACTATTTCAGCCTTGAGTAATCGCAAACACTAGTAGTACCCTATTACTGTTTGTCGCATCATTTGCTAAAAAAAAAAAAAAAAAAAAAAAAAAAAAAAAAAAAAAAAGAAGAAAAATTAGATGCTTACAGCACCTGGTATTCCCAAGTGGTCACCCATCTAAGTACTGACCAGGCTCTACGTTGCTTAACTTCGGTGATCGGACGAGAACCGGTGTTTTCAGCGTGATATGGCCGTAAGCGGATATCTTACAACATTTTTACCATTAAACCATTAGTTTGCTTCCCTTATTCTATTTACTTTTCATCATTCATTCAAACCTGCTTTTTAATCACACTGTTTTTTACACTTTTTATTAAATTTACCCTTTCAAAACACATATTTAAACTGCATGAGAATTAAAACACACACACATCCAAATAAATATAAATTCTACTATCTTAGGCGATTAAATAATAAACAGACTGAAAAACAAAAAGAGAACATAATTTATTTGGGAATTTAATGTGCCGCATAAAAATTTAACGTACAGCGAATACCCACTCCCAGGACGCGAGGTTGTAATGATTTATATCTACCGCCAACTATTTCAGCCTTGAGTAATCGCAAACACTAGTAGTACCCTATTACTGTTTGTGGCATCATTTGCTAAAAAAAAAAAAAAAAAAAAATTAGATGCTTACAGCACCTGGTATTCCCAAGTGGTCACCCATCTAAGTACTGACCAGGCTCTACGTTGCTTAACTTCGGTGATCGGACGAGAACCGGTGTTTTCAGCATGATATGGCCGTAAGCGGATATCTTACAACATTTTTACCATTAAACCATTAGTTTGCTTCCCTTATTCTATTTACTTTTCATCATTCATTCAAACCTGCTTTTTAATCACACTGTTTTTTACACTTTTTATTAAATTTACCCTTTCAAAACACATATTTAAACTGCATGAGAATTAAAACACACACACATCCAAATAAATATAAATTCTACTATCTTAGGCGATTAAATAATAAACAGACTGAAAAACAAAAAGAGAACATAATTTATTTGGGAATTTAATGTGCCGCATAAAAATTTAACGTAAAGCGAATACCCACTCCCAGGACGCGAGGTTGTAATGATTTATATCTACCGCCAACTATTTCAGCCTTGAGTAATCGCAAACACTAGTAGTACCCTATTACTGTTTGTCGCATCATTTGCTAAAAAAAAAAAAAAAAAAAAAAAAAAAAAAAAAAAAAAAAAGAAGAAAAATTAGATGCTTACAGCACCTGGTATTCCCAAGTGGTCACCCATCTAAGTACTGACCAGGCTCTACGTTGCTTAACTTCGGTGATCGGACGAGAACCGGTGTTTTCAGCGTGATATGGCCGTAAGCGGATATCTTACAACATTTTTACCATTAAACCATTAGTTTGCTTCCCTTATTCTATTTACTTTTCATCATTCATTCAAACCTGCTTTTTAATCACACTGTTTTTTACACTTTTTATTAAATTTACCCTTTCAAAACACATATTTAAACTGCATGAGAATTAAAACACACACACATCCAAATAAATATAAATTCTACTATCTTAGGCGATTAAATAATAAACAGACTGAAAAACAAAAAGAGAACATAATTTATTTGGGAATTTAATGTGCCGCATAAAAATTTAACGTACAGCGAATACCCACTCCCAGGACGCGAGGTTGTAATGATTTATATCTACCGCCAACTATTTCAGCCTTGAGTAATCGCAAACACTAGTAGTACCCTATTACTGTTTGTCGCATCATTTGCTAAAAAAAAAAAAAAAAAAAATTAGATGCTTACAGCACCTGGTATTCCCAAGTGGTCACCCATCTAAGTACTGACCAGGCTCTACGTTGCTTAACTTCGGTGATCGGACGAGAACCGGTGTTTTCAGCATGATATGGCCGTAAGCGGATATCTTACAACATTTTTACCATTAAACCATTAGTTTGCTTCCCTTATTCTATTTACTTTTCATCATTCATTCAAACCTGCTTTTTAATCACACTGTTTTTTACACTTTTTATTAAATTTACCCTTTCAAAACACATATTTAAACTGCATGAGAATTAAAACACACACACATCCAAATAAATATAAATTCTACTATCTTAAGCGATTAAATAATAAACAGACTGAAAAACAAAAAGAGAACATAATTTATTTGGGAATTTAATGTGCCGCATAAAAATTTAACGTAAAGCGAATACCCACTCCCAGGACGCGAGGTTGTAATGATTTATATCTACCGCCAACTATTTCAGCCTTGATTAATCGCAAACACTAGTAGTACCCTATTACTGTTTGTCGCATCATTTGCTAAAAAAAAAAAAAAAAAAAAAAAGAAGAAAAATTAGATGCTTACAGCACCTGGTATTCCCAAGTGGTCACCCATTTAAGTACTGACCAGGCTCTACGTTGCTTAACTTCGGTGATCGGACGAGAACCGGTGTTTTCAGCGTGATATGGCCGTAAGCGGATATCTTACAACATTTTTACCATTAAACCATTAGTTTGCTTCCCTTATTCTATTTACTTTTCATCATTCATTCAAACCTGCTTTTTAATCACACTGTTTTTTACACTTTTTATTAAATTTACCCTTTCAAAACACATATTTAAACTGCATGAGAATTAAAACACACACACATCCAAATAAATATAAATTCTACTATCTTAGGCGATTAAATAATAAACAGACTGAAAAACAAAAAGAGAACATAATTTATTTGGGAATTTAATGTGCCGCATAAAAATTTAACGTAAAGCGAATACCCACTCCCAGGACGCGAGGTTGTAATGATTTATATCTACCGCCAACTATTTCAGCCTTGAGTAATCGCAAACACTAGTAGTACCCTATTACTGTTTGTCGCATCATTTGCTAAAAAAAAAAAAAAAAAAAAAAAAAAAAAGAAGAAAAATTAGATGCTTACAGCACCTGGTATTCCCAAGTGGTCACCCATCTAAGTACTGACCAGGCTCTACGTTGCTTAACTTCGGTGATCGGACGAGAACCGGTGTTTTCAGCGTGATATGGCCGTAAGCGGATATCTTACAACATTTTTACCATTAAACCATTAGTTTGCTTCCCTTATTCTATTTACTTTTCATCATTCATTCAAACCTGCTTTTTAATCACACTGTTTTTTACACTTTTTATTAAATTTACCCTTTCAAAACACATATTTAAACTGCATGAGAATTAAAACACACACACATCCAAATAAATATAAATTCTACTATCTTAGGCGATTAAATAATAAACAGACTGAAAAACAAAAAGAGAACATAATTTATTTGGGAATTTAATGTGCCGCATAAAAATTTAACGTACAGCGAATACCCACTCCCAGGACGCGAGGTTGTAATGATTTATATCTACCGCCAACTATTTCAGCCTTGAGTAATCGCAAACACTAGTAGTACCCTATTACTGTTTGTCGCATCATTTGCTAAAAAAAAAAAAAAAAAAAAATTAGATGCTTACAGCACCTGGTATTCCCAAGTGGTCACCCATCTAAGTACTGACCAGGCTCTACGTTGCTTAACTTCGGTGATCGGACGAGAACCGGTGTTTTCAGCATGATATGGCCGTAAGCGGATATCTTACAACATTTTTACCATTAAACCATTAGTTTGCTTCCCTTATTCTATTTACTTTTCATCATTCATTCAAACCTGCTTTTTAATCACACTGTTTTTTACACTTTTTATTAAATTTACCCTTTCAAAACACATATTTAAACTGCATGAGAATTAAAACACACACACATCCAAATAAATATAAATTCTACTATCTTAGGCGATTAAATAATAAACAGACTGAAAAACAAAAAGAGAACATAATTTATTTGGGAATTTAATGTGCCGCATAAAAATTTAACGTAAAGCGAATACCCACTCCCAGGACGCGAGGTTGTAATGATTTATATCTACCGCCAACTATTTCAGCCTTGAGTAATCGCAAACACTAGTAGTACCCTATTACTGTTTGTCGCATCATTTGCTAAAAAAAAAAAAAAAAAAAAAAAAAAAAAAAAAAAAAAAAAAGAAGAAAAATTAGATGCTTACAGCACCTGGTATTCCCAAGTGGTCACCCATCTAAGTACTGACCAGGCTCTACGTTGCTTAACTTCGGTGATCGGACGAGAACCGGTGTTTTCAGCGTGATATGGCCGTAAGCGGATATCTTACAACATTTTTACCATTAAACCATTAGTTTGCTTCCCTTATTCTATTTACTTTTCATCATTCATTCAAACCTGGTTTTAATCACACTGTTTTTACACTTTTTATTAAATTTACCCTTTCAAAACACATATTTAAACTGCATGAGAATTAAAACACACACACATCCAAATAAATATAAATTCTACTATCTTAGGCGATTAAATAATAAACAGACTGAAAAACAAAAAGAGAACATAATTTATTTGGGAATTTAATGTGCCGCATAAAAATTTAACGTAAAGCGAATACCCACTCCCAGGACGCGAGGTTGTAATGATTTATATCTACCGCCAACTATTTCAGCCTTGAGTAATCGCAAACACTAGTAGTACCCTATTACTGTTTGTCGCATCATTTGCTAAAAAAAAAAAAAAAAAAAAAAAAAAGAAGAAAAATTAGATGCTTACAGCACCTGGTATTCCCAAGTGGTCACCCATCTAAGTACTGACCAGGCTCTACGTTGCTTAACTTCGGTGATCGGACGAGAACCGGTGTTTTCAGCGTGATATGGCCGTAAGCGGATATCTTACAACATTTTTACCATTAAACCATTAGTTTGCTTCCCTTATTCTATTTACTTTTCATCATTCATTCAAACCTGCTTTTTAATCACACTGTTTTTTACACTTTTTATTAAATTTACCCTTTCAAAACACATATTTAAACTGCATGAGAATTAAAACACACACACATCCAAATAAATATAAATTCTACTATCTTAGGCGATTAAATAATAAACAGACTGAAAAACAAAAAGAGAACATAATTTATTTGGGAATTTAATGTGCCGCATAAAAATTTAACGTACAGCGAATACCCACTCCCAGGACGCGAGGTTGTAATGATTTATATCTACCGCCAACTATTTCAGCCTTGAGTAATCGCAAACACTAGTAGTACCCTATTACTGTTTGTCGCATCATTTGCTAAAAAAAAAAAAAAAAAAAATTAGATGCTTACAGCACCTGGTATTCCCAAGTGGTCACCCATCTAAGTACTGACCAGGCTCTACGTTGCTTAACTTCGGTGATCGGACGAGAACCGGTGTTTTCAGCATGATATGGCCGTAAGCGGATATCTTACAACATTTTTACCATTAAACCATTAGTTTGCTTCCCTTATTCTATTTACTTTTCATCATTCATTCAAACCTGCTTTTTAATCACACTGTTTTTTACACTTTTTATTAAATTTACCCTTTCAAAACACATATTTAAACTGCATGAGAATTAAAACACACACACATCCAAATAAATATAAATTCTACTATCTTAGGCGATTAAATAATAAACAGACTGAAAAACAAAAAGAGAACATAATTTATTTGGGAATTTAATGTGCCGCATAAAAATTTAACGTAAAGCGAATACCCACTCCCAGGACGCGAGGTTGTAATGATTTATATCTACCGCCAACTATTTCAGCCTTGAGTAATCGCAAACACTAGTAGTACCCTATTACTGTTTGTCGCATCATTTGCTAAAAAAAAAAAAAAAAAAAAAAAAAAAAAAAAAAAAAAAAAAAAAGAAGAAAAATTAGATGCTTACAGCACCTGGTATTCCCAAGTGGTCACCCATCTAAGTACTGACCAGGCTCTACGTTGCTTAACTTCGGTGATCGGACGAGAACCGGTGTTTTCAGCGTGATATGGCCGTAAGCGGATATCTTACAACATTTTTACCATTAAACCATTAGTTTGCTTCCCTTATTCTATTTACTTTTCATCATTCATTCAAACCTGGTTTTAATCACACTGTTTTTACACTTTTTATTAAATTTACCCTTTCAAAACACATATTTAAACTGCATGAGAATTAAAACACACACACATCCAAATAAATATAAATTCTACTATCTTAGGCGATTAAATAATAAACAGACTGAAAAACAAAAAGAGAACATAATTTATTTGGGAATTTAATGTGCCGCATAAAAATTTAACGTAAAGCGAATACCCACTCCCAGGACGCGAGGTTGTAATGATTTATATCTACCGCCAACTATTTCAGCCTTGAGTAATCGCAAACACTAGTAGTACCCTATTACTGTTTGTCGCATCATTTGCTAAAAAAAAAAAAAAAAAAAAAAAAAAGAAGAAAAATTAGATGCTTACAGCACCTGGTATTCCCAAGTGGTCACCCATCTAAGTACTGACCAGGCTCTACGTTGCTTAACTTCGGTGATCGGACGAGAACCGGTGTTTTCAGCGTGATATGGCCGTAAGCGGATATCTTACAACATTTTTACCATTAAACCATTAGTTTGCTTCCCTTATTCTATTTACTTTTCATCATTCATTCAAACCTGCTTTTTAATCACACTGTTTTTTACACTTTTTATTAAATTTACCCTTTCAAAACACATATTTAAACTGCATGAGAATTAAAACACACACACATCCAAATAAATATAAATTCTACTATCTTAGGCGATTAAATAATAAACAGACTGAAAAACAAAAAGAGAACATAATTTATTTGGGAATTTAATGTGCCGCATAAAAATTTAACGTAAAGCGAATACCCACTCCCAGGACGCGAGGTTGTAATGATTTATATCTACCGCCAACTATTTCAGCCTTGAGTAATCGCAAACACTAGTAGTACCCTATTACTGTTTGTCGCATCATTTGCTAAAAAAAAAAAAAAAAAAAAAAAAAAAGAAGAAAAATTAGATGCTTACAGCACCTGGTATTCCCAAGTGGTCACCCATCTAAGTACTGACCAGGCTCTACGTTGCTTAACTTCGGTGATCGGACGAGAACCGGTGTTTTCAGCGTGATATGGCCGTAAGCAGATATCTTACAACATTTTTACCATTAAACCATTAGTTTGCTTCCCTTATTCTATTTACTTTTCATCATTCATTCAAACCTGCTTTTTAATCACACTGTTTTTTACACTTTTTATTAAATTTACCCTTTCAAAACACATATTTAAACTGCATGAGAATTAAAACACACACACATCCAAATAAATATAAATTCTACTATCTTAGGCGATTAAATAATAAACAGACTGAAAAACAAAAAGAGAACATAATTTATTTGGGAATTTAATGTGCCGCATAAAAATTTAACGTAAAGCGAATACCCACTCCCAGGACGCGAGGTTGTAATGATTTATATCTACCGCCAACTATTTCAGCCTTGAGTAATCGCAAACACTAGTAGTACCCTATTACTGTTTGTCGCATCATTTGCTAAAAAAAAAAAAAAAAAAAAAAAAAAAAAAAAAAAAAAAAAAAAAGAAGAAAAATTAGATGCTTACAGCACCTGGTATTCCCAAGTGGTCACCCATCTAAGTACTGACCAGGCTCTACGTTGCTTAACTTCGGTGATCGGACGAGAACCGGTGTTTTCAGCGTGATATGGCCGTAAGCGGATATCTTACAACATTTTTACCATTAAACCATTAGTTTGCTTCCCTTATTCTATTTACTTTTCATCATTCATTCAAACCTGGTTTTAATCACACTGTTTTTACACTTTTTATTAAATTTACCCTTTCAAAACACATATTTAAACTGCATGAGAATTAAAACACACACACATCCAAATAAATATAAATTCTACTATCTTAGGCGATTAAATAATAAACAGACTGAAAAACAAAAAGAGAACATAATTTATTTGGGAATTTAATGTGCCGCATAAAAATTTAACGTAAAGCGAATACCCACTCCCAGGACGCGAGGTTGTAATGATTTATATCTACCGCCAACTATTTCAGCCTTGAGTAATCGCAAACACTAGTAGTACCCTATTACTGTTTGTCGCATCATTTGCTAAAAAAAAAAAAAAAAAAAAAAAAAAGAA
This sequence comes from Sepiola atlantica, assembly GCA_963556195.1. Lineage (NCBI taxonomy): Eukaryota > Metazoa > Mollusca > Cephalopoda > Sepiida > Sepiolidae > Sepiola > Sepiola atlantica. The sequence goes on from CAUVYP010000878.1 coordinate 345,456, forward strand.
GAAAAATTAGATGCTTACAGCACCTGGTATTCCCAAGTGGTCACCCATCTAAGTACTGACCAGGCTCTACGTTGCTTAACTTCGGTGATCGGACGAGAACCGGTGTTTTCAGCGTGATATGGCCGTAAGCGGATATCTTACAACATTTTTACCATTAAACCATTAGTTTGCTTCCCTTATTCTATTTACTTTTCATCATTCATTCAAACCTGCTTTTTAATCACACTGTTTTTTACACTTTTTATTAAATTTACCCTTTCAAAACACATATTTAAACTGCATGAGAATTAAAACACACACACATCCAAATAAATATAAATTCTACTATCTTAGGCGATTAAATAATAAACAGACTGAAAAACAAAAAGAGAACATAATTTATTTGGGAATTTAATGTGCCGCATAAAAATTTAACGTACAGCGAATACCCACTCCCAGGACGCGAGGTTGTAATGATTTATATCTACCGCCAACTATTTCAGCCTTGAGTAATCGCAAACACTAGTAGTACCCTATTACTGTTTGTCGCATCATTTGCTAAAAAAAAAAAAAAAAAAAAATTAGATGCTTACAGCACCTGGTATTCCCAAGTGGTCACCCATCTAAGTACTGACCAGGCTCTACGTTGCTTAACTTCGGTGATCGGACGAGAACCGGTGTTTTCAGCATGATATGGCCGTAAGCGGATATCTTACAACATTTTTACCATTAAACCATTAGTTTGCTTCCCTTATTCTATTTACTTTTCATCATTCATTCAAACCTGCTTTTTAATCACACTGTTTTTTACACTTTTTATTAAATTTACCCTTTCAAAACACATATTTAAACTGCATGAGAATTAAAACACACACACATCCAAATAAATATAAATTCTACTATCTTAGGCGATTAAATAATAAACAGACTGAAAAACAAAAAGAGAACATAATTTATTTGGGAATTTAATGTGCCGCATAAAAATTTAACGTAAAGCGAATACCCACTCCCAGGACGCGAGGTTGTAATGATTTATATCTACCGCCAACTATTTCAGCCTTGAGTAATCGCAAACACTAGTAGTACCCTATTACTGTTTGTCGCATCATTTGCTAAAAAAAAAAAAAAAAAAAAAAAAAAGAAGAAAAATTAGATGCTTACAGCACCTGGTATTCCCAAGTGGTCACCCATCTAAGTACTGACCAGGCTCTACGTTGCTTAACTTCGGTGATCGGACGAGAACCGGTGTTTTCAGCGTGATATGGCCGTAAGCGGATATCTTACAACATTTTTACCATTAAACCATTAGTTTGCTTCCCTTATTCTATTTACTTTTCATCATTCATTCAAACCTGGTTTTAATCACACTGTTTTTACACTTTTTATTAAATTTACCCTTTCAAAACACATATTTAAACTGCATGAGAATTAAAACACACACACATCCAAATAAATATAAATTCTACTATCTTAGGCGATTAAATAATAAACAGACTGAAAAACAAAAAGAGAACATAATTTATTTGGGAATTTAATGTGCCGCATAAAAATTTAACGTAAAGCGAATACCCACTCCCAGGACGCGAGGTTGTAATGATTTATATCTACCGCCAACTATTTCAGCCTTGAGTAATCGCAAACACTAGTAGTACCCTATTACTGTTTGTCGCATCATTTGCTAAAAAAAAAAAAAAAAAAAAAAAAAAGAAGAAAAATTAGATGCTTACAGCACCTGGTATTCCCAAGTGGTCACCCATCTAAGTACTGACCAGGCTCTACGTTGCTTAACTTCGGTGATCGGACGAGAACCGGTGTTTTCAGCGTGATATGGCCGTAAGCGGATATCTTACAACATTTTTACCATTAAACCATTAGTTTGCTTCCCTTATTCTATTTACTTTTCATCATTCATTCAAACCTGCTTTTTAATCACACTGTTTTTTACACTTTTTATTAAATTTACCCTTTCAAAACACATATTTAAACTGCATGAGAATTAAAACACACACACATCCAAATAAATATAAATTCTACTATCTTAGGCGATTAAATAATAAACAGACTGAAAAACAAAAAGAGAACATAATTTATTTGGGAATTTAATGTGCCGCATAAAAATTTAACGTAAAGCGAATACCCACTCCCAGGACGCGAGGTTGTAATGATTTATATCTACCGCCAACTATTTCAGCCTTGAGTAATCGCAAACACTAGTAGTACCCTATTACTGTTTGTCGCATCATTTGCTAAAAAAAAAAAAAAAAAAAAAAAAAAGAAGAAAAATTAGATGCTTACAGCACCTGGTATTCCCAAGTGGTCACCCATCTAAGTACTGACCAGGCTCTACGTTGCTTAACTTCGGTGATCGGACGAGAACCGGTGTTTTCAGCGTGATATGGCCGTAAGCAGATATCTTACAACATTTTTACCATTAAACCATTAGTTTGCTTCCCTTATTCTATTTACTTTTCATCATTCATTCAAACCTGCTTTTTAATCACACTGTTTTTTACACTTTTTATTAAATTTACCCTTTCAAAACACATATTTAAACTGCATGAGAATTAAAACACACACACATCCAAATAAATATAAATTCTACTATCTTAGGCGATTAAATAATAAACAGACTGAAAAACAAAAAGAGAACATAATTTATTTGGGAATTTAATGTGCCGCATAAAAATTTAACGTAAAGCGAATACCCACTCCCAGGACGCGAGGTTGTAATGATTTATATCTACCGCCAACTATTTCAGCCTTGAGTAATCGCAAACACTAGTAGTACCCTATTACTGTTTGTCGCATCATTTGCTAAAAAAAAAAAAAAAAAAAAAAAAAAAAAAAAAAAAAAAAAGAAAAAAAATTAGATGCTTACAGCACCTGGTATTCCCAAGTGGTCACCCATCTAAGTACTGACCAGGCTCTACGTTGCTTAACTTCGGTGATCGGACGAGAACCGGTGTTTTCAGCGTGATATGGCCGTAAGCGGATATCTTACAACATTTTTACCATTAAACCATTAGTTTGCTTCCCTTATTCTATTTACTTTTCATCATTCATTCAAACCTGCTTTTTAATCACACTGTTTTTTACACTTTTTATTAAATTTACCCTTTCAAAACACATATTTAAACTGCATGAGAATTAAAACACACACACATCCAAATAAATATAAATTCTACTATCTTAGGCGATTAAATAATAAACAGACTGAAAAACAAAAAGAGAACATAATTTATTTGGGAATTTAATGTGCCGCATAAAAATTTAACGTAAAGCGAATACCCACTCCCAGGACGCGAGGTTGTAATGATTTATATCTACCGCCAACTATTTCAGCCTTGAGTAATCGCAAACACTAGTAGTACCCTATTACTGTTTGTCGCATCATTTGCTAAAAAAAAAAAAAAAAAAAAAAAAAAGAAGAAAAATTAGATGCTTACAGCACCTGGTATTCCCAAGTGGTCACCCATCTAAGTACTGACCAGGCTCTACGTTGCTTAACTTCGGTGATCGGACGAGAACCGGTGTTTTCAGCGTGATATGGCCGTAAGCAGATATCTTACAACATTTTTACCATTAAACCATTAGTTTGCTTCCCTTATTCTATTTACTTTTCATCATTCATTCAAACCTGCTTTTTAATCACACTGTTTTTTACACTTTTTATTAAATTTACCCTTTCAAAACACATATTTAAACTGCATGAGAATTAAAACACACACACATCCAAATAAATATAAATTCTACTATCTTAGGCGATTAAATAATAAACAGACTGAAAAACAAAAAGAGAACATAATTTATTTGGGAATTTAATGTGCCGCATAAAAATTTAACGTAAAGCGAATACCCACTCCCAGGACGCGAGGTTGTAATGATTTATATCTACCGCCAACTATTTCAGCCTTGAGTAATCGCAAACACTAGTAGTACCCTATTACTGTTTGTCGCATCATTTGCTAAAAAAAAAAAAAAAAAAAAAAAAAAAAAAAAAAAAAAAAGAAAAAAAATTAGATGCTTACAGCACCTGGTATTCCCAAGTGGTCACCCATCTAAGTACTGACCAGTCTCTACGTTGCTTAACTTCGGTGATCGGACGAGAACCGGTGTTTTCAGCGTGATATGGCCGTAAGCGGATATCTTACAACATTTTTACCATTAAACCATTAGTTTGCTTCCCTTATTCTATTTACTTTTCATCATTCATTCAAACCTGGTTTTAATCACACTGTTTTTACACTTTTTATTAAATTTACCCTTTCAAAACACATATTTAAACTGCATGAGAATTAAAACACACACACATCCAAATAAATATAAATTCTACTATCTTAGGCGATTAAATAATAAACAGACTGAAAAACAAAAAGAGAACATAATTTATTTGGGAATTTAATGTGCCGCATAAAAATTTAACGTAAAGCGAATACCCACTCCCAGGACGCGAGGTTGTAATGATTTATATCTACCGCCAACTATTTCAGCCTTGAGTAATCGCAAACACTAGTAGTACCCTATTACTGTTTGTCGCATCATTTGCTAAAAAAAAAAAAAAAAAAAAAAAAAGAAGAAAAATTAGATGCTTACAGCACCTGGTATTCCCAAGTGGTCACCCATCTAAGTACTGACCAGGCTCTACGTTGCTTAACTTCGGTGATCGGACGAGAACCGGTGTTTTCAGCGTGATATGGCCGTAAGCGGATATCTTACAACATTTTTACCATTAAACCATTAGTTTGCTTCCCTTATTCTATTTACTATTCATCATTCATTCAAACCTGCTTTTTAATCACACTGTTTTTTACACTTTTTATTAAATTTACCCTTTCAAAACACATATTTAAACTGCATGAGAATTAAAACACACACACATCCAAATAAATATAAATTCTACTATCTTAGGCGATTAAATAATAAACAGACTGAAAAACAAAAAGAGAACAATAATTTATTTGGGAATTTAATGTGCCGCATAAAAATTTAACGTAAAGCGAATACCCACTCCCAGGACGCGAGGTTGTAATGATTTATATCTACCGCCAACTATTTCAGCCTTGAGTAATCGCAAACACTAGTAGTACCCTATTACTGTTTGTCGCATCATTTGCTAAAAAAAAAAAAAAAAAAAAAAAAAAGAAGAAAAATTAGATGCTTACAGCACCTGGTATTCCCAAGTGGTCACCCATCTAAGTACTGACCAGGCTCTACGTTGCTTAACTTCGGTGATCGGACGAGAACCGGTGTTTTCAGCGTGATATGGCCGTAAGCGGATATCTTACAACATTTTTACCATTAAACCATTAGTTTGCTTCCCTTATTCTATTTACTTTTCATCATTCATTCAAACCTGGTTTTAATCACACTGTTTTTACACTTTTTATTAAATTTACCCTTTCAAAACACATATTTAAACTGCATGAGAATTAAAACACACACACATCCAAATAAATATAAATTCTACTATCTTAGGCGATTAAATAATAAACAGACTGAAAAACAAAAAGAGAACATAATTTATTTGGGAATTTAATGTGCCGCATAAAAATTTAACGTAAAGCGAATACCCACTCCCAGGACGCGAGGTTGTAATGATTTATATCTACCGCCAACTATTTCAGCCTTGAGTAATCGCAAACACTAGTAGTACCCTATTACTGTTTGTCGCATCATTTGCTAAAAAAAAAAAAAAAAAAAAAAAAAAAAGAAGAAAAATTAGATGCTTACAGCACCTGGTATTCCCAAGTGGTCACCCATCTAAGTACTGACCAGGCTCTACGTTGCTTAACTTCGGTGATCGGACGAGAACCGGTGTTTTCAGCGTGATATGGCCGTAAGCGGATATCTTACAACATTTTTACCATTAAACCATTAGTTTGCTTCCCTTATTCTATTTACTTTTCATCATTCATTCAAACCTGCTTTTTAATCACACTGTTTTTTACACTTTTTATTAAATTTACCCTTTCAAAACACATATTTAAACTGCATGAGAATTAAAACACACACACATCCAAATAAATATAAATTCTACTATCTTAGGCGATTAAATAATAAACAGACTGAAAAACAAAAAGAGAACATAATTTATTTGGGAATTTAATGTGCCGCATAAAAATTTAACGTAAAGCGAATACCCACTCCCAGGACGCGAGGTTGTAATGATTTATATCTACCGCCAACTATTTCAGCCTTGAGTAATCGCAAACACTAGTAGTACCCTATTACTGTTTGTCGCATCATTTGCTAAAAAAAAAAAAAAAAAATTAGATGCTAACAGCACCTGGTATTCCCAAGTGGTCACCCATCTAAGTACTGACCAGGCTCTACGTTGCTTAACTTCGGTGATCGGACGAGAACCGGTGTTTTCAGCGTGATATGGCCGTAAGCGGATATCTTACAACATTTTTACCATTAAACCATTAGTTTGCTTCCCTTATTCTATTTACTTTTCATCATTCATTCAAACCTGGTTTTAATCACACTGTTTTTACACTTTTTATTAAATTTACCCTTTCAAAACACATATTTAAACTGCATGAGAATTAAAACACACACACATCCAAATAAATATAAATTCTACTATCTTAGGCGATTAAATAATAAACAGACTGAAAAACAAAAAGAGAACATAATTTATTTGGGAATTTAATGTGCCGCATAAAAATTTAACGTAAAGCGAATACCCACTCCCAGGACGCGAGGTTGTAATGATTTATATCTACCGCCAACTATTTCAGCCTTGAGTAATCGCAAACACTAGTAGTACCCTATTACTGTTTGTCGCATCATTTGCTAAAAAAAAAAAAAAAAAAAAAAAAAGAAGAAAAATTAGATGCTTACAGCACCTGGTATTCCCAAGTGGTCACCCATCTAAGTACTGACCAGGCTCTACGTTGCTTAACTTCGGTGATCGGACGAGAACCGGTGTTTTCAGCGTGATATGGCCGTAAGCGGATATCTTACAACATTTTTACCATTAAACCATTAGTTTGCTTCCCTTATTCTATTTACTTTTCATCATTCATTCAAACCTGCTTTTTAATCACACTGTTTTTTACAC
>CAUVYP010000878.1:357500-360000 GCA_963556195.1 Sepiola atlantica
GGACGAGAACCGGTGTTTTCAGCGTGATATGGCCGTAAGCGGATATCTTACAACATTTTTACCATTAAACCTTTAGTTTGCTTCCCTTATTCTATTTACTTTTCATCATTCATTCAAACCTGCTTTTTAATCACACTGTTTTTTACACTTTTTATTAAATTTACCCTTTCAAAACACATATTAAAACTGCATGAGAATTAAAACACACACACATCCAAATAAATATAAATTCTACTATCTTAGGCGATTAAATAATAAACAGACTGAAAAACAAAAAGAGAACATAATTTATTTGGGAATTTAATGTGCCGCATAAAAATTTAACGTAAAGCGAATACCCACTCCCAGGACGCGAGGTTGTAATGATTTATATCTACCGCCAACTATTTCAGCCTTGAGTAATCGCAAACACTAGTAGTACCCTATTACTGTTTGTCGAATCATTTGCTAAAAAAAAAAAAAAAAAAAAAAAAAAAAAAAGAAGAAAAATTAGATGCTTACAGCACCTGGTATTCCCAAGTGGTCACCCATCTAAGTACTGACCAGGCTCTACGTTGCTTAACTTCGGTGATCGGACGAGAACCGGTGTTTTCAGCGTGATATGGCCGTAAGCGGATATCTTACAACATTTTTACCATTAAACCTTTAGTTTGCTTCCCTTATTCTATTTACTTTTCATCATTCATTCAAACCTGCTTTTTAATCACACTGTTTTTTACACTTTTTATTAAATTTACCCTTTCAAAACACATATTTAAACTGCATGAGAATTAAAACACACACACATCCAAATAAATATAAATTCTACTATCTTAGGCGATTAAATAATAAACAGACTGAAAAACAAAAAGAGAACATAATTTATTTGGGAATTTAATGTGCCGCATAAAAATTTAACGTAAAGCGAATACCCACTCCCAGGACGCGAGGTTGTAATGATTTATATCTACCGCCAACTATTTCAGCCTTGAGTAATCGCAAACACTAGTAGTACCCTATTACTGTTTGTCGCATCATTTGCTAAAAAAAAAAAAAAAAAAAAAAAAAAAAAAAGAAGAAAAATTAGATGCTTACAGCACCTGGTATTCCCAAGTGGTCACCCATCTAAGTACTGACCAGGCTCTACGTTGCTTAACTTCGGTGATCGGACGAGAACCGGTGTTTTCAGCGTGATATGGCCGTAAGCGGATATCTTACAACATTTTTACCATTAAACCATTAGTTTGCTTCCCTTATTCTATTTACTTTTCATCATTCATTCAAACCTGCTTTTTAATCACACTGTTTTTTACACTTTTTATTAAATTTACCCTTTCAAAACACATATTAAAACTGCATGAGAATTAAAACACACACACATCCAAATAAATATAAATTCTACTATCTTAGGCGATTAAATAATAAACAGACTGAAAAACAAAAAGAGAACATAATTTATTTGGGAATTTAATGTGCCGCATAAAAATTTAACGTAAAGCGAATACCCACTCCCAGGACGCGAGGTTGTAATGATTTATATCTACCGCCAACTATTTCAGCCTTGAGTAATCGCAAACACTAGTAGTACCCTATTACTGTTTGTCGAATCATTTGCTAAAAAAAAAAAAAAAAAAAAAAAAAAAAAAAGAAGAAAAATTAGATGCTTACAGCACCTGGTATTCCCAAGTGGTCACCCATCTAAGTACTGACCAGGCTCTCCGTTGCTTAACTTCGGTGATCGGACGAGAACCGGTGTTTTCAGCGTGATATGGCCGTAAGCGGATATCTTACAACATTTTTACCATTAAACCTTTAGTTTGCTTCCCTTATTCTATTTACTTTTCATCATTCATTCAAACCTGCTTTTTAATCACACTGTTTTTTACACTTTTTATTAAATTTACCCTTTCAAAACACATATTTAAACTGCATGAGAATTAAAACACACACACATCCAAATAAATATAAATTCTACTATCTTAGGCGATTAAATAATAAACAGACTGAAAAACAAAAAGAGAACATAATTTATTTGGGAATTTAATGTGCCGCATAAAAATTTAACGTAAAGCGAATACCCACTCCCAGGACGCGAGGTTGTAATGATTTATATCTACCGCCAACTATTTCAGCCTTGAGTAATCGCAAACACTAGTAGTACCCTATTACTGTTTGTCGCATCATTTGCTAAAAAAAAAAAAAAAAAAAAAAAAAAAAAAAAAAAAAGAAGAAAAATTAGATGCTTACAGCACCTGGTATTCCCAAGTGGTCACCCATCTAAGTACTGACCAGGCTCTACGTTGCTTAACTTCGGTGATCGGACGAGAACCGGTGTTTTCAGCGTGATATGGCCGTAAGCGGATATCTTACAACATTTTTACCATTAAACCATTAGTTTGCTTCCCTTATTCTATTTACTTTTCATCATTCATTCAAACCTGCTTTTTAATCACACTGTTTTTTACACTTTTTATTAAATTTACCCTTTCAAAACACATATTAAAACTGCATGAGAATTAAA
>CAUVYP010000878.1:372500-375000 GCA_963556195.1 Sepiola atlantica
TTTAATCACACTGTTTTTACACTTTTTATTAAATTTACCCTTTCAAAACACATATTTAAACTGCATGAGAATTAAAACACACACACATCCAAATAAATATAAATTCTACTATCTTAGGCGATTAAATAATAAACAGACTGAAAAACAAAAAGAGAACATAATTTATTTGGGAATTTAATGTGCCGCATAAAAATTTAACGTAAAGCGAATACCCACTCCCAGGACGCGAGGTTGTAATGATATATATCTACCGCCAACTATTTCAGCCTTGAGTAATCGCAAACACTAGTAGTACTCTATTACTGTTTGTCGCATCATTTGCTAAAAAAAAAAAAAAAAAAAAAAAAGAAGAAAAATTAGATGCTTACAGCACCTGGTATTCCCAAGTGGTCACCCATCTAAGTACTGACCAGGCTCTACGTTGCTTAACTTCGGTGATCGGACGAGAACCGGTGTTTTCAGCGTGATATGGCCGTAAGGGGATATCTTACAACATTTTTACCATTAAACCATTAGTTTGCTTCCCTTATTCTATTTACTTTTCATCATTCATTCAAACCTGCTTTTTAATCACACTGTTTTTTACACTTTTTATTAAATTTACCCTTTCAAAACACATATTTAAACTGCATGAGAATTAAAACGCACACAACTCCAAATAAATATAAACTCTACTATCTTAGGCGATTAAATAATAAACAGACTGAAAAACAAAAAGAGAACATAATTTATTTGGGAATTTAATGTGCCGCATAAAAATTTAACGTAAAGCGAATACCCACTCCCAGGACGCGAGGTTGTAATGATTTATATCTACCGCCAACTATTTCAGCCTTGAGTAATCGCAAAAACTACTAGTACCCTATTACTGTTTGTCGCATCATTTGCTAAAAAAAAAAAAAAAAAAAAAAAATAAAAAAAAAAAAAAAAAAGAAGAAAAATTAGATGCTTACAGCACCTGGTATTCCCAAGTGGTCACCCATCTAAGTACTGACCAGGCTCTACGTTGCTTAACTTCGGTGATCGGACGAGAACCGGTGTTTTCAGCGTGATATGGCCGTAAGCGGATATCTTACAACATTTTTACCATTAAACCATTAGTTTGCTTCCCTTATTCTATTTACTTTTCATCATTCATTCAAACCTGCTTTTTAATCACACTGTTTTTTACACTTTTTATTAAATTTACCCTTTCAAAACACATATTTAAACTGCATGAGAATTAAAACACACACACATCCAAATAAATATAAATTCTACTATCTTAGGCGATTAAATAATAAACAGACTGAAAAACAAAAAGAGAACATAATTTATTTGGGAATTTAATGTGCCGCATAAAAATTTAACGTAAAGCGAATACCCACTCCCAGGACGCGAGGTTGTAATGATTTATATCTACCGCCAACTATTTCAGCCTTGAGTAATCGCAAACACTAGTAGTACCCTATTACTGTTTGTCGCATCATTTGCTAAAAAAAAAAAAAAAAAAAAAAAAAAAAAAAAAAAAAAAAAAAAGAAGAAAAATGAGATGCTTACAGCACCTGGTATTCCCAAGTGGTCACCCATCTAAGTACTGACCAGGCTCTACGTTGCTTAACTTCGGTGATCGGACGAGAACCGGTGTTTTCAGCGTGATATGGCCGTAAGCGGATATCTTACAACATTTTTACCATTAAACCTTTAGTTTGCTTCCCTTATTCTATTTACTTTTCATCATTCATTCAAACCTGCTTTTTAATCACACTGTTTTTTACACTTTTTATTAAATTTACCCTTTCAAAACACATATTTAAACTGCATGAGAATTAAAACACACACACATCCAAATAAATATAAATTCTACTATCTTAGGCGATTAAATAATAAACAGACTGAAAAACAAAAAGAGAACATAATTTATTTGGGAATTTAATGTGCCGCATAAAAATTTAACGTAAAGCGAATACCCACTCCCAGGACGCGAGGTTGTAATGATTTATATCTACCGCCAACTATTTCAGCCTTGAGTAATCGCAAACACTAGTAGTACCCTATTACTGTTTGTCGCATCATTTGCTAAAAAAAAAAAAATTAGATGCTTACAGCACCTGGTATTCCCAAGTGGTCACCCATCTAAGTACTGACCAGGCTCTACGTTGCTTAACTTCGGTGATCGGACGAGAACCGGTGTTTTCAGCGTGATATGGCCGTAAGCGGATATCTTACAACATTTTTACCATTAAACCATTAGTTTGCTTCCCTTATTCTATTTACTTTTCATCATTCATTCAAACCTGGTTTTAATCACACAGTTTTTACACTTTTTATTAAATTTACCCTTTCAAAACACATATTTAAACTGCATGAGAATTAAAACACACACACATCCAAATAAATATAAATTCTACTATCTTAGGCGATTAAATAATAAACAGACTGAAAAACAAAAAGAGAACATAATTTATTTGGGAATTTAATGTGCCGCATAAAAATTTAACGTAAAGCGAATACCCACTCC
>CAUVYP010000878.1:382500-432500 GCA_963556195.1 Sepiola atlantica
CATTTGCTAAAAAAAAAAAAAAATAAAAAAAAAAAAAAAAAAAAAAAAGAAGAAAAATTAGATGCTTACAGCACCTGGTATTCCCAAGTGGTCACCCATCTAAGTACTGACCAGGCTCTACGTTGCTTAACTTCGGTGATCGGACGAGAACCGGTGTTTTCAGCGTGATATGGCCGTAAGCGGATATCTTACAACATTTTTACCATTAAACCATTAGTTTGCTTCCCTTATTCTATTTACTTTTCATCATTCATTCAAACCTGCTTTTTAATCACACTGTTTTTTACACTTTTTATTAAATTTACCCTTTCAAAACACATATTTAAACTGCATGAGAATTAAAACACACACACATCCAAATAAATATAAATTCTACTATCTTAGGCGATTAAATAATAAACAGACTGAAAAACAAAAAGAGAACATAATTTATTTGGGAATTTAATGTGCCGCATAAAAATTTAACGTAAAGCGAATACCCACTCCCAGGACGCGAGGTTGTAATGATTTATATCTACCGCCAACTATTTCAGCCTTGAGTAATCGCAAACACTAGTAGTACCCTATTACTGTTTGTCGCATCATTTGCTAAAAAAAAAAAAAAAAAAAAAAATTAGATGCTTACAGCACCTGGTATTCCCAAGTGGTCACCCATCTAAGTACTGACCAGGCTCTACGTTGCTTAACTTCGGTGATCGGACGAGAACCGGTGTTTTCAGCGTGATATGGCCGTAAGCGGATATCTTACAACATTTTTACCATTAAACCATTAGTTTGCTTCCCTTATTCTATTTACTTTTCATCATTCATTCAAACCTGGTTTTAATCACACAGTTTTTACACTTTTTATTAAATTTACCCTTTCAAAACACATATTTAAACTGCATGAGAATTAAAACACACACACATCCAAATAAATATAAATTCTACTATCTTAGGCGATTAAATAATAAACAGACTGAAAAACAAAAAGAGAACATAATTTATTTGGGAATTTAATGTGCCGCATAAAAATTTAACGTAAAGCGAATACCCACTCCCAGGACGCGAGGTTGTAATGATTTATATCTACCGCCAACTATTTCAGCCTTGAGTAATCGCAAACACTAGTAGTACCCTATTACTGTTTGTCGCATCATTTGCTAAAAAAAAAAAAAAAAAAAAAAAAAGAAGAAAAATTAGATGCTTACAGCACCTGGTATTCCCAAGTGGTCACCCATCTAAGTACTGACCAGGCTCTACGTTGCTTAACTTCGGTGATCGGACGAGAACCGGTGTTTTCAGCGTGATATGGCCGTAAGCGGATATCTTACAACATTTTGACCATTAAACCATTAGTTTGCTTCCCTTATTCTATTTACTTTTCATCATTCATTCAAACCTGGTTTTAATCACACTGTTTTTACACTTTTTATTAAATTTACCCTTTCAAAACACATATTTAAACTGCATGAGAATTAAAACACACACACATCCAAATAAATATAAATTCTACTATCTTAGGCGATTAAATAATAAACAGACTGAAAAACAAAAAGAGAACATAATTTATTTGGGAATTTAATGTGCCGCATAAAAATTTAACGTAAAGCGAATACCCACTCCCAGGAGGCGAGGTTGTAATGATATATATCTACCGCCAACTATTTCAGCCTTGAGTAATCGCAAACACTAGTAGTACTCTATTACTGTTTGTCGCATCATTTGCTAAAAAAAAAAAAAAAAAAAAAAAAGAAGAAAAATTAGATGCTTACAGCACCTGGTATTCCCAAGTGGTCACCCATCTAAGTACTGACCAGGCTCTACGTTGCTTAACTTCGGTGATCGGACGAGAACCGGTGTTTTCAGCGTGATATGGCCGTAAGGGGATATCTTACAACATTTTTACCATTAAACCATTAGTTTGCTTCCCTTATTCTATTTACTTTTCATCATTCATTCAAACCTGCTTTTTAATCACACTGTTTTTTACACTTTTTATTAAATTTACCCTTTCAAAACACATATTTAAACTGCATGAGAATTAAAACGCACACACATCCAAATAAATATAAATTCTACTATCTTAGGCGATTAAATAATAAACAGACTGAAAAACAAAAAGAGAACATAATTTATTTGGGAATTTAATGTGCCGCATAAAAATTTAACGTAAAGCGAATACCCACTCCCAGGACGCGAGGTTGTAATGATTTATATCTACCGCCAACTATTTCAGCCTTGAGTAATCGCAAAAACTAGTAGTACCCTATTACTGTTTGTCGCATCATTTGCTAAAAAAAAAAAAAAATAAAAAAAAAAAAAAAAAAAAAAAAAGAAGAAAAATTAGATGCTTACAGCACCTGGTATTCCCAAGTGGTCACCCATCTAAGTACTGACCAGGCTCTACGTTGCTTAACTTCGGTGATCGGACGAGAACCGGTGTTTTCAGCGTGATATGGCCGTAAGCGGATATCTTACAACATTTTTACCATTAAACCATTAGTTTGCTTCCCTTATTCTATTTACTTTTCATCATTCATTCAAACCTGCTTTTTAATCACACTGTTTTTTACACTTTTTATTAAATTTACCCTTTCAAAACACATATTTAAACTGCATGAGAATTAAAACACACACACATCCAAATAAATATAAATTCTACTATCTTAGGCGATTAAATAATAAACAGACTGAAAAACAAAAAGAGAACATAATTTATTTGGGAATTTAATGTGCCGCATAAAAATTTAACGTAAAGCGAATACCCACTCCCAGGACGCGAGGTTGTAATGATTTATATCTACCGCCAACTATTTCAGCCTTGAGTAATCGCAAACACTAGTAGTACCCTATTACTGTTTGTCGCATCATTTGCTAAAAAAAAAAAAAAAAAAAAAAAAAAAAAAAAAAAAAAAAAAAAAAAAAAGAAGAAAAATTAGATGCTTACAGCACCTGGTATTCCCAAGTGGTCACCCATCTAAGTACTGACCAGGCTCTACGTTGCTTAACTTCGGTGATCGGACGAGAACCGGTGTTTTCAGCGTGATATGGCCGTAAGCGGATATCTTACAACATTTTTACCATTAAACCATTAGTTTGCTTCCCTTATTCTATTTACTTTTCATCATTCATTCAAACCTGCTTTTTAATCACACTGTTTTTTACACTTTTTATTAAATTTACCCTTTCAAAACACATATTTAAACTGCATGAGAATTAAAACACACACACATCCAAATAAATATAAATTCTACTATCTTAGGCGATTAAATAATAAACAGACTGAAAAACAAAAAGAGAACATAATTTATTTGGGAATTTAATGTGCCGCATAAAAATTTAACGTACAGCGAATACCCACTCCCAGGACGCGAGGTTGTAATGATTTATATCTACCGCCAACTATTTCAGCCTTGAGTAATCGCAAACACTAGTAGTACCCTATTACTGTTTGTCGCATCATTTGCTAAAAAAAAAAAAAAAAAAAGAAGAAAAATTAGATGCTTACAGCACCTGGTATTCCCAAGTGGTCACCCATCTAAGTACTGACCAGGCTCTACGTTGCTTAACTTCGGTGATCGGACGAGAACCGGTGTTTTCAGCGTGATATGGCCGTAAGCGGATATCTTACAACATTTTTACCATTAAACCATTAGTTTGCTTCCCTTATTCTATTTACTTTTCATCATTCATTCAAACCTGCTTTTTAATCACACTGTTTTTTACACTTTTTATTAAATTTACCCTTTCAAAACACATATTTAAACTGCATGAGAATTAAAACACACACACATCCAAATAAATATAAATTCTACTATCTTAGGCGATTAAATAATAAACAGACTGAAAAACAAAAAGAGAACATAATTTATTTGGGAATTTAATGTGCCGCATAAAAATTTAACGTACAGCGAATACCCACTCCCAGGACGCGAGGTTGTAATGATTTATATCTACCGCCAACTATTTCAGCCTTGAGTAATCGCAAACACTAGTAGTACCCTATTACTGTTTGTCGCATCATTTGCTAAAAAAAAAAAAAAATTAGATGCTTACAGCACCTGGTATTCCCAAGTGGTCACCCATCTAAGTACTGACCAGGCTCTACGTTGCTTAACTTCGGTGATCGGACGAGAACCGGTGTTTTCAGCATGATATGGCCGTAAGCGGATATCTTACAACATTTTTACCATTAAACCATTAGTTTGCTTCCCTTATTCTATTTACTTTTCATCATTCATTCAAACCTGCTTTTTAATCACACTGTTTTTTACACTTTTTATTAAATTTACCCTTTCAAAACACATATTTAAACTGCATGAGAATTAAAACACACACACATCCAAATAAATATAAATTCTACTATCTTAGGCGATTAAATAATAAACAGACTGAAAAACAAAAAGAGAACATAATTTATTTGGGAATTTAATGTGCCGCATAAAAATTTAACGTAAAGCGAATACCCACTCCCAGGACGCGAGGTTGTAATGATTTATATCTACCGCCAACTATTTCAGCCTTGAGTAATCGCAAACACTAGTAGTACCCTATTACTGTTTGTCGCATCATTTGCTAAAAAAAAAAAAAAAAAAAAAAAAAAAAAAAAAAAAAGAAGAAAAATTAGATGCTTACAGCACCTGGTATTCCCAAGTGGTCACCCATCTAAGTACTGACCAGGCTCTACGTTGCTTAACTTCGGTGATCGGACGAGAACCGGTGTTTTCAGCGTGATATGGCCGTAAGCGGATATCTTACAACATTTTTACCATTAAACCATTAGTTTGCTTCCCTTATTCTATTTACTTTTCATCATTCATTCAAACCTGGTTTTAATCACACTGTTTTTACACTTTTTATTAAATTTACCCTTTCAAAACACATATTTAAACTGCATGAGAATTAAAACACACACACATCCAAATAAATATAAATTCTACTATCTTAGGCGATTAAATAATAAACAGACTGAAAAACAAAAAGAGAACATAATTTATTTGGGAATTTAATGTGCCGCATAAAAATTTAACGTAAAGCGAATACCCACTCCCAGGACGCGAGGTTGTAATGATATATATCTACCGCCAACTATTTTAGCCTTGAGTAATCGCAAACACTAGTAGTACTCTATTACTGTTTGTCGCATCATTTGCTAAAAAAAAAAAAAAAAAAAAAAAAAAGAAGAAAAATTAGATGCTTACAGCACCTGGTATTCCCAAGTGGTCACCCATCTAAGTACTGACCAGGCTCTACGTTGCTTAACTTCGGTGATCGGACGAGAACCGGTGTTTTCAGCGTGATATGGCCGTAAGCGGATATCTTACAACATTTTTACCATTAAACCATTAGTTTGCTTCCCTTATTCTATTTACTTTTCATCATTCATTCAAACCTGCTTTTTAATCACACTGTTTTTTACACTTTTTATTATATTTACCCTTTCAAAACACATATTTAAACTGCATGAGAATTAAAACACACACACATCCAAATAAATATAAATTCTACTATCTTAGGCGATTAAATAATAAACAGACTGAAAAACAAAAAGAGAACATAATTTATTTGGGAATTTAATGTGCCGCATAAAAATTTAACGTAAAGCGAATACCCACTCCCAGGACGCGAGGTTGTAATGATATATATCTACCGCCAACTATTTCAGCCTTGAGTAATCGCAAACACTAGTAGTACCCTATTACTGTTTGTCGCATCATTTGCTAAAAAAAAAAAAAAAAAAAAAAAAAAAAAAAGAAGAAAAATTAGATGCTTACAGCACCTGGTATTCCCAAGTGGTCACCCATCTAAGTACTGACCAGGCTCTACGTTGCTTAACTTCGGTGATAGGACGAGAACCGGTGTTTTCAGCGTGATATGGCCGTAAGCGGATATCTTACAACATTTTTACCATTAAACCATTAGTTTGCTTCCCTTATTCTATTTACTTTTCATCATTCATTCAAACCTGCTTTTTAATCACACTGTTTTTTACACTTTTTATTAAATTTACCCTTTCAAAACACCTATTTAAACTGCATGAGAATTAAAACGCACACACATCCAAATAAATATAAATTCTACTATCTTAGGCGATTAAATAATAAACAGACTGAAAAACAAAAAGAGAACATAATTTATTTGGGAATTTAATGTGCCGCATAAGAATTTAACGTAAAGCGAATACCCACTCCCAGGACGCGAGGTTGTAATGATTTATATCTACCGCCAACTATTTCAGCCTTGAGTAATCGCAAACACTAGTAGTACCCTATTACTGTTTGTCGCATCATTTGCTAAAAAAAAAAAAAAAAAAAAAAAAAATTAGATGCTTACAGCACCTGGTATTCCCAAGTGGTCACCCATCTAAGTACTGACCAGGCTCTAGGTTGCTTAACTTCGGTGATCGGACGAGAACCGGTGTTTTCAGCGTGATATGGCCGTAAGCGGATATCTTACAACATTTTTACCATTAAACCATTAGTTTGCTTCCCTTATTCTATTTACTTTTCATCATTCATTCAAACCTGCTTTTTAATCACACTGTTTTTTACACTTTTTATTAAATTTACTCTTTCAAAACACATATTTAAACTGCATGAGAATTAAAACACACACACATCCAAATAAATATAAATTCTACTATCTTAGGCGATTAAATAATAAACAGACTGAAAAACAAAAAGAGAACATAATTTATTTGGGAATTTAATGTGCCGCATAAAAATTTAACGTAAAGCGAATACCCACTCCCAGGACGCGAGGTTGTAATGATTTATATCTACCGCCAACTATTTCAGCCTTGAGTAATCGCAAACACTAGTAGTACCCTATTACTGTTTGTCGCATCATTTGCTAAAAAAAAAAAAAAAAAAAAAGAAGAAAAATTAGATGCTTACAGCACCTGGTATTCCCAAGTGGTCACCCATCTAAGTACTGACCAGGCTCTACGTTGCTTAACTTCGGTGATCGGACGAGAACCGGTGTTTTCAGCGTGATATGGCCGTAAGCGGATATCTTACAACATTTTTACCATTAAACCATTAGTTTGCTTCCCTTATTCTATTTACTTTTCATCATTCATTCAAACCTGCTTTTTAATCACACTGTTTTTTACACTTTTTATTAAATTTACCCTTTCAAAACACATATTTAAACTGCATGAGAATTAAAACACACACACATCCAAATAAATATAAATTCTACTATCTTAGGCGATTAAATAATAAACAGACTGAAAAACAAAAAGAGAACATAATTTATTTGGGAATTTAATGTGCCGCATAAAAATTTAACGTAAAGCGAATACCCACTCCCAGGACGCGAGGTTGTAATGATTTATATCTACCGCAAACTATTTCAGCCTTGAGTAATCGCAAACACTAGTAGTACCCTATTACTGTTTGTCGCATCATTTGCTAAAAAAAAAAAAAAAAGAAGAAAAATTAGATGCTTACAGCACCTGGTATTCCCAAGTGGTCACCCATCTAAGTACTGACCAGGCTCTACGTTGCTTAACTTCGGTGATCGGACGAGAACCGGTGTTTTCAGCGTGATATGGCCGTAAGCGGATATCTTACAACATTTTTACCATTAAACCATTAGTTTGCTTCCCTTATTCTATTTACTTTTCATCATTCATTCAAACCTGCTTTTTAATCACACTGTTTTTTACACTTTTTATTAAATTTACTCTTTCAAAACACATATTTAAACTGCATGAGAATTAAAACACACACACATCCAAATAAATATAAATTCTACTATCTTAGGCGATTAAATAATAAACAGACTGAAAAACAAAAGAGAACATAATTTATTTGGGAATTTAATGTGCCGCATAAAAATTTAACGTAAAGCGAATACCCACTCCCAGGACGCGAGGTTGTAATGATTTATATCTACCGCCAACTATTTCAGCCTTGAGTAATCGCAAACACTAGTAGTACCCTATTACTGTTTGTCGCATCATTTGCTAAAAAAAAAAAAAAAAAAAAAAAAAAAAGAAGAAAAATTAGATGCTTACAGCACCTGGTATTCCCAAGTGGTCACCCATCTAAGTACTGACCAGGCTCTACGTTGCTTAACTTCGGTGATCGGACGAGAACCGGTGTTTTCAGCGTGATATGGCCGTAAGCGGATATCTTACAACATTTTTACCATTAAACCATTAGTTTGCTTCCCTTATTCTATTTACTTTTCATCATTCATTCAAACCTGGTTTTAATCACACTGTTTTTACACTTTTTATTAAAGTTTCCCTTTCAAAACACATATTTAAACTGCATGAGAATTAAAACGCACACACATCCAAATAAATATAAATTCTACTATCTTAGGCGATAAAATAATAAACAGACTGAAAAACAAAAAGAGAACATAATTTATTTGGGAATTTAATGTGCCGCATAAAAATTTAACGTAAAGCGAATACCCACTCCCAGGACGCGAGGTTGTAATGATTTATATCTACCGCCAACTATTTCAGCCTTGAGTAATCGCAAACACTAGTAGTACCCTATTACTGTTTGTCGCATCATTTGCTAAAAAAAAAAAAAAAAAAAAAAATTAGATGCTTACAGCACCTGGTATTCCCAAGTGGTCACCCATCTAAGTACTGACCAGGCTCTACGTTGCTTAACTTCGGTGATCGGACGAGAACCGGTGTTTTCAGCATGATATGGCCGTAAGCGGATATCTTACAACATTTTTACCATTAAACCATTAGTTTGCTTCCCTTATTCTATTTACTTTTCATCATTCATTCAAACCTGCTTTTTAATCACACTGTTTTTTACACTTTTTATTAAATTTACCCTTTCAAAACACATATTTAAACTGCATGAGAATTAAAACACACACACATCCAAATAAATATAAATTCTACTATCTTAGGCGATTAAATAATAAACAGACTGAAAAACAAAAAGAGAACATAATTTATTTGGGA
The DNA here is from genome assembly GCA_963556195.1 of Sepiola atlantica. Classification (NCBI taxonomy): domain Eukaryota; kingdom Metazoa; phylum Mollusca; class Cephalopoda; order Sepiida; family Sepiolidae; genus Sepiola; species Sepiola atlantica. The sequence goes on from CAUVYP010000878.1 coordinate 391,430, forward strand.
ATTTAATGTGCCGCATAAAAATTTAACGTAAAGCGAATACCCACTCCCAGGACGCGAGGTTGTAATGATTTATATCTACCGCCAACTATTTCAGCCTTGAGTAATCGCAAACACTAGTAGTACCCTATTACTGTTTGTCGCATCATTTGCTAAAAAAAAAAAAAAAAATTAGATGCTTACAGCACCTGGTATTCCCAAGTGGTCACCCATCTAAGTACTGACCAGGCTCTACGTTGCTTAACTTCGGTGATCGGACGAGAACCGGTGTTTTCAGCGTGATATGGCCGTAAGCGGATATCTTACAACATTTTTACCATTAAACCATTAGTTTGCTTCCCTTATTCTATTTACTTTTCATCATTCATTCAAACCTGCTTTTTAATCACACTGTTTTTTACACTTTTTATTAAATTTACCCTTTCAAAACACATATTTAAACTGCATGAGAATTAAAACACACACACATCCAAATAAATATAAATTCTACTATCTTAGGCGATTAAATAATAAACAGACTGAAAAACAAAAAGAGAACATAATTTATTTGGGAAATTAATGTGCCGCATAAAAATTTAACGTAAAGCGAATACCCACTCCCAGGACGCGAGGTTGTAATGATTTATATCTACCGCCAACTATTTCAGCCTTGAGTAATCGCAAACACTAGTAGTACCCTATTACTGTTTGTCGCATCATTTGCTAAAAAAAAAAAAAAAAAAAAAAAAAAGAAGAAAAATTAGATGCTTACAGCACCTGGTATTCCCAAGTGGTCACCCATCTAAGTACTGACCAGGCTCTACGTTGCTTAACTTCGGTGATCGGACGAGAACCGGTGTTTTCAGCGTGATATGGCCGTAAGCGGATATCTTACAACATTTTTACCATTAAACCATTAGTTTGCTTCCCTTATTCTATTTACTTTTCATCATTCATTCAAACCTGCTTTTTAATCACACTGTTTTTTACACTTTTTATTAAATTTACCCTTTCAAAACACATATTTAAACTGCATGAGAATTAAAACACACACACATCCAAATAAATATAAATTCTACTATCTTAGGCGATTAAATAATAAACAGACTGAAAAACAAAAAGAGAACATAATTTATTTGGGAATTTAATGTGCCGCATAAAAATTTAACGTAAAGCGAATACCCACTCCCAGGACGCGAGGTTGTAATGATTTATATCTACCGCCAACTATTTCAGCCTTGAGTAATCGCAAACACTAGTAGTACCCTATTACTGTTTGTCGCATCATTTGCTAAAAAAAAAAAAAAAAAAAAAAAAGAAGAAAAATTAGATGCTTACAGCACCTGGTATTCCCAAGTGGTCACCCATCTAAGTACTGACCAGGCTCTACGTTGCTTAACTTCGGTGATCGGACGAGAACCGGTGTTTTCAGCGTGATATGGCCGTAAGCGGATATCTTACAACATTTTTACCATTAAACCATTAGTTTGCTTCCCTTATTCTATTTACTTTTCATCATTCATTCAAACCTGGTTTTAATCACACTGTTTTTACACTTTTTATTAAAGTTTCCCTTTCAAAACACATATTTAAACTGCATGAGAATTAAAACACACACACATCCAAATAAATATAAATTCTACTATCTTAGGCGATTAAATAATAAACAGACTGAAAAACAAAAAGAGAACATAATTTATTTGGGAATTTAATGTGCCGCATAAAAATTTAACGTAAAGCGAATACCCACTCCCAGGACGCGAGGTTGTAATGATATATATCTACCGCCAACTATTTCAGCCTTGAGTAATCGCAAACACTAGTAGTACTCTATTACTGTTTGTCGCATCATTTGCTAAAAAAAAAAAAAAAAAAAAAAATTAGATGCTTACAGCACCTGGTATTCCCAAGTGGTCACCCATCTAAGTACTGACCAGGCTGTACGTTGCTTAACTTCGGTGATCGGACGAGAACCGGTGTTTTCAGCGTGATATGGCCGTAAGCGGATATCTTACAACATTTTTACCATTAAACCATTAGTTTGCTTCCCTTATTCTATTTACTTTTCATCATTCATTCAAACCTGCTTTTTAATCACACTGTTTTTTACACTTTTTATTAAATTTACCCTTTCAAAACACATATTTAAACTGCATGAGAATTAAAACACACACACATCCAAATAAATATAAATTCTACTATCTTAGGCGATTAAATAATAAACAGACTGAAAAACAAAAAGAGAACATAATTTATTTGGGAATTTAATGTGCCGCATAAAAATTTAACGTAAAGCGAATACCCACTCCCAGGACGCGAGGTTGTAATGATTTATATCTACCGCCAACTATTTCAGCCTTGAGTAATCGCAAACACTAGTAGTACCCTATTACTGTTTGTCGCATCATTTGCTAAAAAATTAAAAAAAAAAAAAAAATTAGATGCTTACAGCACCTGGTATTCCCAAGTGGTCACCCATCTAAGTACTGACCAGGCTCTACGTTGCTTAACTTCGGTGATCGGACGAGAACCGGTGTTTTCAGCGTGATATGGCCGTAAGCGGATATCTTACAACATTTTTACCATTAAACCATTAGTTTGCTTCCCTTATTCTATTTACTTTTCATCATTCATTCAAACCTGCTTTTTAATCACACTGTTTTTTACACTTTTTATTAAATTTACCCTTTCAAAACACATATTTAAACTGCATGAGAATTAAAACACACACACATCCAAATAAATATAAATTCTACTATCTTAGGCGATTAAATAATAAACAGACTGAAAAACAAAAAGAGAACATAATTTATTTGGGAATTTAATGTGCCGCATAAAAATTTAACGTAAAGCGAATACCCACTCCCAGGACGCGAGGTTGTAATGATTTATATCTACCGCCAACTATTTCAGCCTTGAGTAATCGAAAACACTAGTAGTACCCTATTACTGTTTGTCGCATCATTTGCTAAAAAAAAAAAAAAAAAAAAAAAAAATTAGATGCTTACAGCACCTGGTATTCCCAAGTGGTCACCCATCTAAGTACTGACCAGGCTCTACGTTGCTTAACTTCGGTGATCGGACGAGAACCGGTGTTTTCAGCGTGATATGGCCGTAAGCGGATATCTTACAACATTTTTACCATTAAACCATTAGTTTGCTTCCCTTATTCTATTTACTTTTCATCATTCATTCAAACCTGCTTTTTAATCACACTGTTTTTTACACTTTTTATTAAATTTACCCTTTCAAAACACATATTTAAACTGCATGAGAATTAAAACACACACACATCCAAATAAATATAAATTCTACTATCTTAGGCGATTAAATAATAAACAGACTGAAAAACAAAAAGAGAACATAATTTATTTGGGAATTTAATGTGCCGCATAAAAATTTAACGTAAAGCGAATACCCACTCCCAGGACGCGAGGTTGTAATGATTTATATCTACCGCCAACTATTTCAGCCTTGAGTAATCGCAAACACTAGTAGTACCCTATTACTGTTTGTCGCATCATTTGCTAAAAAAAAAAAAAAAAAAAAAAAAAAAAAAAAAAAAAAAAAAGAAGAAAAATTAGATGCTTACAGCACCTGGTATTCCCAAGTGGTCACCCATCTAAGTACTGACCAGGCTCTACGTTGCTTAACTTCGGTGATCGGACGAGAACCGGTGTTTTCAGCGTGATATGGCCGTAAGCGGATATCTTACAACATTTTTACCATTAAACCATTAGTTTGCTTCCCTTATTCTATTTACTTTTCATCATTCATTCAAACCTGGTTTTAATCACACTGTTTTTACACTTTTTATTAAAGTTTCCCTTTCAAAACACATATTTAAACTGCATGAGAATTAAAACACACACACATCCAAATAAATATAAATTCTACTATCTTAGGCGATTAAATAATAAACAGACTGAAAAACAAAAAGAGAACATAATTTATTTGGGAATTTAATGTGCCGCATAAAAATTTAACGTAAAGCGAATACCCACTCCCAGGACGCGAGGTTGTAATGATATATATCTACCGCCAACTATTTCAGCCTTGAGTAATCGCAAACACTAGTAGTACTCTATTACTGTTTGTCGCATCATTTGCTAAAAAAAAAAAAAAAAAAAAAAAAAAAAAAGAAGAAAAATTAGATGCTTACAGCACCTGGTATTCCCAAGTGGTCACCCATCTAAGTACTGACCAGGCTGTACGTTGCTTAACTTCGGTGATCGGACGAGAACCGGTGTTTTCAGCGTGATATGGCCGTAAGCGGATATCTTACAACATTTTTACCATTAAACCATTAGTTTGCTTCCCTTATTCTATTTACTTTTCATCATTCATTCAAACCTGCTTTTTAATCACACTGTTTTTTACACTTTTTATTAAATTTACCCTTTCAAAACACATATTTAAACTGCATGAGAATTAAAACACACACACATCCAAATAAATATAAATTCTACTATCTTAGGCGATTAAATAATAAACAGACTGAAAAACAAAAAGAGAACATAATTTATTTGGGAATTTAATGTGCCGCATAAAAATTTAACGTAAAGCGAATACCCACTCCCAGGACGCGAGGTTGTAATGATTTATATCTACCGCCAACTATTTCAGCCTTGAGTAATCGCAAACACTAGTAGTACCCTATTACTGTTTGTCGCATCATTTGCTAAAAAATAAAAAAAAAATAAAAAATTAGATGCTTACAGCACCTGGTATTCCCAAGTGGTCACCCATCTAAGTACTGACCAGGCTCTACGTTGCTTAACTTCGGTGATCGGACGAGAACCGGTGTTTTCAGCGTGATATGGCCGTAAGCGGATATCTTACAACATTTTTACCATTAAACCATTAGTTTGCTTCCCTTATTCTATTTACTTTTCATCATTCATTCAAACCTGCTTTTTAATCACACTGTTTTTTACACTTTTTATTAAATTTACCCTTTCAAAACACATATTTAAACTGCATGAGAATTAAAACACACACACATCCAAATAAATATAAATTCTACTATCTTAGGCGATTAAATAATAAACAGACTGAAAAACAAAAAGAGAACATAATTTATTTGGGAATTTAATGTGCCGCATAAAAATTTAACGTAAAGCGAATACCCACTCCCAGGACGCGAGGTTGTAATGATTTATATCTACCGCCAACTATTTCAGCCTTGAGTAATCGCAAACACTAGTAGTACCCTATTACTGTTTGTCGCATCATTTGCTAAAAAAAAAAAAAAAAAAAAAAAAATTAGATGCTTACAGCACCTGGTATTCCCAAGTGGTCACCCATCTAAGTACTGACCAGGCTCTACGTTGCTTAACTTCGGTGATCGGACGAGAACCGGTGTTTTCAGCATGATATGGCCGTAAGCGGATATCTTACAACATTTTTACCATTAAACCATTAGTTTGCTTCCCTTATTCTATTTACTTTTCATCATTCATTCAAACCTGCTTTTTAATCACACTGTTTTTTACACTTTTTATTAAATTTACCCTTTCAAAACACATATTTAAACTGCATGAGAATTAAAACACACACACATCCAAATAAATATAAATTCTACTATCTTAGGCGATTAAATAATAAACAGACTGAAAAACAAAAAGAGAACATAATTTATTTGGGAATTTAATGTGCCGCATAAAAATTTAACGTAAAGCGAATACACACTCCCAGGACGCGAGGTTGTAATGATTTATATCTACCGCCAACTATTTCAGCCTTGAGTAATCGCAAACACTAGTAGTACCCTATTACTGTTTGTCGCATCATTTGCTAAAAAAAAAAAAAAAAAAAAAAAAAAAAAAGAAGAAAAATTAGATGCTTACAGCACCTGGTATTCCCAAGTGGTCACCCATCTAAGTACTGACCAGGCTCTACGTTGCTTAACTTCGGTGATCGGACGAGAACCGGTGTTTTCAGCGTGATATGGCCGTAAGCGGATATCTTACAACATTTCTACCATTAAACCATTAGTTTGCTTCCCTTATTCTATTTACTTTTCATCATTCATTCAAACCTGGTTTTAATCACACTGTTTTTACACTTTTTATTAAAGTTACCCTTTCAAAACACATATTTAAACTGCATGAGAATTAAAACACACACACATCCAAATAAATATAAATTCTACTATCTTAGGCGATTAAATAATAAACAGACTGAAAAACAAAAAGAGAACATAATTTATTTGGGAATTTAATGTGCCGCATAAAAATTTAACGTGAAGCGAATACCCACTCCCAGGACGCGAGGTTGTAATGATATATATCTACCGCCAACTATTTCAGCCTTGAGTAATCGCAAACACTAGTAGTACTCTATTACTGTTTGTCGCATCATTTGCTAAAAAAAAAAAAAAAAAAAAAAAAAAAAAAAAAAAAAAAGAAGAAAAATTAGATGCTTACAGCACCTGGTATTCCCAAGTGGTCACCCATCTAAGTACTGACCAGGCTCTACGTTGCTTAACTTCGGTGATCGGACGAGAACCGGTGTTTTCAGCGTGATATGGCCGTAAGCGGATATCTTACAACATTTTTACCATTAAACCATTAGTTTGCTTCCCTTATTCTATTTACTTTTCATCATTCATTCAAACCTGCTTTTTAATCACACTGTTTTTTACACTTTTTATTAAATTTACCCTTTCAAAACACATATTTAAACTGCATGAGAATTAAAACACACACACATCCAAATAAATATAAATTCTACTATCTTAGGCGATTAAATAATAAACAGACTGAAAAACAAAAAGAGAACATAATTTATTTGGGAATTTAATGTGCCGCATAAAAATTTAACGTAAAGCGAATACCCACTCCCAGGACGCGAGGTTGTAATGATTTATATCTACCGCCAACTATTTCAGCCTTGAGTAATCGCAAACACTAGTAGTACCCTATTACTGTTTGTCGCATCATTTGCTAAAAAAAAAAAAAAAAAAAAAAAATTAGATGCTTACAGCACCTGGTATTCCCAAGTGGTCACCCATCTAAGTACTGACCAGGCTCTACGTTGCTTAACTTCGGTGATCGGACGAGAACCGGTGTTTTCAGCGTGCTATGGCCGTAAGCGGATATCTTACAACATTTTTACCATTAAACCATTAGTTTGCTTCCCTTATTCTATTTACTTTTCATCATTCATTCAAACCTGCTTTTTAATCACACTGTTTTTTACACTTTTTATTAAATTTACCCTTTCAAAACACATATTTAAACTGCATGAGAATTAAAACACACACACATCCAAATAAATATAAATTCTACTATCTTAGGCGATTAAATAATAAACAGACTGAAAAACAAAAAGAGAACATAATTTATTTGGGAATTTAATGTGCCGCATAAAAATTTAACGTAAAGCGAATACCCACTCCCAGGACGCGAGGTTGTAATGATTTATATCTACCGCCAACTATTTCAGCCTTGAGTAATCGCAAACACTAGTAGTACCCTATTACTGTTTGTCGCATCATTTGCTAAAAAAAAAAAAAAAAAAAAAAAAAAAAAAAGAAGAAAAATTAGATGCTTACAGCACCTGGTATTCCCAAGTGGTCACCCATCTAAGTACTGACCAGGCTCTACGTTGCTTAACTTCGGTGATCGGACGAGAACCGGTGTTTTCAGCGTGATATGGCCGTAAGCGGATATCTTACAACATTTCTACCATTAAACCATTAGTTTGCTTCCCTTATTCTATTTACTTTTCATCATTCATTCAAACCTGGTTTTAATCACACTGTTTTTACACTTTTTATTAAAGTTACCCTTTCAAAACACATATTTAAACTGCATGAGAATTAAAACACACACACATCCAAATAAATATAAATTCTACTATCTTAGGCGATTAAATAATAAACAGACTGAAAAACAAAAAGAGAACATAATTTATTTGGGAATTTAATGTGCCGCATAAAAATTTAACGTAAAGCGAATACCCACTCCCAGGACGCGAGGTTGTAATGATATATATCTACCGCCAACTATTTCAGCCTTGAGTAATCGCAAACACTAGTAGTACTCTATTACTGTTTGTCGCATCATTTGCTAAAAAAAAAAAAAAAAAAAAAAAAAAAAAGAAGAAAAATTAGATGCTTACAGCACCTGGTATTCCCAAGTGGTCACCCATCTAAGTACTGACCAGGCTCTACGTTGCTTAACTTCGGTGATCGGACGAGAACCGGTGTTTTCAGCGTGATATAGCCGTAAGCGGATATCTTACAACATTTTTACCATTAAACCATTAGTTTGCTTCCCTTATTCTATTTACTTTTCATCATTCATTCAAACCTGCTTTTTAATCACACTGTTTTTTACACTTTTTATTAAATTTACCCTTTCAAAACACATATTTAAACTGCATGAGAATTAAAACACACACACATCCAAATAAATATAAATTCTACTATCTTAGGCGATTAAATAATAAACAGACTGAAAAACAAAAAGAGAACATAATTTATTTGGGAATTTAATGTGCCGCATAAAAATTTAACGTAAAGCGAATACCCACTCCCAGGACGCGAGGTTGTAATGATTTATATCTACCGCCAACTATTTCAGCCTTGAGTAATCGCAAACACTAGTAGTACCCTATTACTGTTTGTCGCATCATTTGCTAAAAAAAAAAAAAAAAAAAAAAAATTAGATGCTTACAGCACCTGGTATTCCCAAGTGGTCACCCATCTAAGTACTGACCAGGCTCTACGTTGCTTAACTTCGGTGATCGGACGAGAACCGGTGTTTTCAGCGTGCTATGGCCGTAAGCGGATATCTTACAACATTTTTACCATTAAACCATTAGTTTGCTTCCCTTATTCTATTTACTTTTCATCATTCATTCAAACCTGCTTTTTAATCACACTGTTTTTTACACTTTTTATTAAATTTACCCTTTCAAAACACATATTTAAACTGCATGAGAATTAAAACACACACACATCCAAATAAATATAAATTCTACTATCTTAGGCGATTGAATAATAAACAGACTGAAAAACAAAAAGAGAACATAATTTATTTGGGAATTTAATGTGCCGCATAAAAATTTAACGTAAAGCGAATACCCACTCCCAGGACGCGAGGTTGTAATGATTTATATCTACCGCCAACTATTTCAGCCTTGAGTAATCGCAAACACTAGTAGTACCCTATTACTGTTTGTCGCATCATTTGCTAAAAAAAAAAAAAAAAAAAAAAAAAGAAGAAAAATTAGATGCTTACAGCACCTGGTATTCCCAAGTGGTCACCCATCTAAGTACTGACCAGGCTCTACGTTGCTTAACTTCGGTGATCGGACGAGAACCGGTGTTTTCAGCGTGATATGGCCGTAAGCGGATATCTTACAACATTTTTACCATTAAACCATTAGTTTGCTTCCCTTATTCTATTTACTTTTCATCATTCATTCAAACCTGCTTTTTAATCACACTGTTTTTTACACTTTTTATTAAATTTACCCTTTCAAAACACATATTTAAACTGCATGAGAATTAAAACACACACACATCCAAATAAATATAAATTCTACTATCTTAGGCGATTAAATAATAAACAGACTGAAAAACAAAAAGAGAACATAATTTATTTGGCAATTTAATGTGCCGCATAAAAATTTAACGTAAAGCGAATACCCACTCCCAGGACGGGAGGTTGTAATGATTTATATCTACCGCCAACTATTTCAGCCTTGAGTAATCGCGAACACTAGTAGTACCCTATTACTGTTTGTCGCATCATTTGCTAAAAAAAAAAAAAAAAAAAAAATTAGATGCTTACAGCACCTGGTATTCCCAAGTGGTCACCCATCTAAGTACTGACCAGGCTCTACGTTGCTTAACTTCGGTGATCGGACGAGAACCGGTGTTTTCAGCATGATATGGCCGTAAGCGGATATCTTACAACATTTTTACTATTAAACCATTAGTTTGCTTCCCTTATTCTATTTACTTTTCATCATTCATTCAAACCTGGTTTTAATCACACTGTTTTTACACTTTTTATTAAATTTACCCTTTCAAAACACATATTTAAACTGTATGAGAATTAAAACACACACACATCCAAATAAATATAAATTCTACTATCTTAGGCGATTAAATAATAAACAGACTGAAAAACAAAAAGAGAACATAATTTATTTGGGAATTTAATGTGCCGCATAAAAATTTAACGTAAAGCGAATACCCACTCCCAGGACGCGAGGTTTTAACGATTTATATCTACCGCCAACTATTTCAGCCTTGAGTAATCGCAAACACTAGTAGTACCCTATTACTGTTTGTCGCATCATTTGCTATTAAAAAAAAAAAAAAAAAAAAAAAAAAAAAAAAAGAAGAAAAATTAGATGCTTACAGCACCTGGTATTCCCAAGTGGTCACCCATCTAAGTACTGACCAGGCTCTACGTTGCTTAACTTCGGTGATCGGACGAGAACCGGTGTTTTCAGCGTGATATGGCCGTAAGCGGATATCTTACAACATTTTTACCATTAAACCATTAGTTTGCTTCCCTTATTCTATTTACTTTTCATCATTCATTCAAACCTGGTTTTAATCACACTGTTTTTACACTTTTTATTAAATTTACCCTTTCAAAACACATATTTAAACTGCATGAGAATTAAAACGCACACACATCCAAATAAATATAAATTCTACTATCTTAGGCGATTAAATAATAAACAGACTGAAAAACAAAAAGAGAACATAATTTATTTGGGAATTTAATGTGCCGCATAAAAATTTAACGTAAAGCGAATACCCACTCCCAGGACGCGAGGTTGTAATGATTTATATCTACCGCCAACTATTTCAGCCTTGAGTAATCGCAAACACTAGTAGTACCCTATTACTCTTTGTCGCATCATTTGCTACTAAAAAAAAAAAAAAAAAAAAAATTAGATGCTTACAGCACCTGGTATTCCCAAGTGGTCACCCATCTAAGTACTGACCAGGCTCTACGTTGCTTAACTTCGGTGATCGGACGAGAACCGGTGTTTTCAGCGTGATATGGCCGTAAGCGGATATCTTACAACATTTTTACCATTAAACCATTAGTTTGCTTCCCTTATTCTATTTACTTTTCATCATTCATTCAAACCTGCTTTTTAATCACACTGTTTTTTACACTTTTTATTAAATTTACCCTTTCAAAACACATATTTAAACTGCATGAGAATTAAAACACACACACATCCAAATAAATATAAATTCTACTATCTTAGGCGATTAAATAATAAACAGACTGAAAAACAAAAAGAGAACATAATTTATTTGGGAATTTAATGTGCCGCATAAAAATTTAACGTAAAGCGAATACCCACTCCCAGGACGCGAGGTTGTAATGATTTATATCTACCGCCAACTATTTCAGCCTTGAGTAATCGCAAACACTAGTAGTACCCTATTACTGTTTGTCGCATCATTTGCTAAAAAAAAAAAAAAAAAAAAAAAAAAAAAAAAAAAAAAAGAAGAAAAATTAGATGCTTACAGCACCTGGTATTCCCAAGTGGTCACCCATCTAAGTACTGACCAGGCTCTACGTTGCTTAACTTCGGTGATCGGACGAGAACCGGTGTTTTCAGCGTGATATGGCCGTAAGCGGATATCTTACAACATTTTTACCATTAAACCATTAGTTTGCTTCCCTTATTCTATTTACTTTTCATCATTCATTCAAACCTGGTTTTAATCACACTGTTTTTACACTTTTTATTAAATTTACCCTTTCAAAACACATATTTAAACTGCATGAGAATTAAAACGCACACACATCCAAATAAATATAAATTCTACTATCTTAGGCGATTAAATAATAAACAGACTGAAAAACAAAAAGAGAACATAATTTATTTGGGAATTTAATGTGCCGCATAAAAATTTAACGTAAAGCGAATACCCACTCCCAGGACGCGAGGTTGTAATGATTTATATCTACCGCCAACTATTTCAGCCTTGAGTAATCGCAAACACTAGTAGTACCCTATTACTCTTTGTCGCATCATTTGCTACTAAAAAAAAAAAAAAAAAAAAAAATTAGATGCTTACAGCACCTGGTATTCCCAAGTGGTCACCCATCTAAGTACTGACCAGGCTCTACGTTGCTTAACTTCGGTGATCGGACGAGAACCGGTGTTTTCAGCGTGATATGGCCGTAAGCGGATATCTTACAACATTTTTACCATTAAACCATTAGTTTGCTTCCCTTATTCTATTTACTTTTCATCATTCATTCAAACCTGCTTTTTAATCACACTGTTTTTTACACTTTTTATTAAATTTACCCTTTCAAAACACATATTTAAACTGCATGAGAATTAAAACACACACACATCCAAATAAATATAAATTCTACTATCTTAGGCGATTAAATAATAAACAGACTGAAAAACAAAAAGAGAACATAATTTATTTGGGAATTTAATGTGCCGCATAAAAATTTAACGTAAAGCGAATACCCACTCCCAGGACGCGAGGTTGTAATGATTTATATCTACCGCCAACTAATTCAGCCTTGAGTAATCGCAAACACTAGTAGTACCCTATTACTGTTTGTCGCATCATTTGCTAAAAAAAAAAAAAAAAAAAAAAAAAAAAAAAAGAAGAAAAATTAGATGCTTACAGCACCTGGTATTCCCAAGTGGTCACCCATCTAAGTACTGACCAGGCTCTACGTTGCTTAACTTCGGTGATCGGACGAGAACCGGTGTTTTCAGCGTGATATGGCCGTAAGCGGATATCTTACAACATTTTTACCATTAAACCATTAGTTTGCTTCCCTTATTCTATTTACTTTTCATCATTCATTCAAACCTGGTTTTAATCACACTGTTTTTACACTTTTTATTAAATTAACCCTTTCAAAACACATATTTAAACTGCATGAGAATTAAAACACACACACATCCAAATAAATATAAATTCTACTATCTTAGGCGATTAAATAATAAACAGACTGAAAAACAAAAAGAGAACATAATTTATTTGGGAATTTAATGTGCCGCATAAAAATTACCCGTAAAGCGAATACCCACTCCCAGGACGCGAGGTTGTAATGATTTATATCTACCGCCAACTATTTCAGCCTTGAGTAATCGCAAACACTAGTAGTACCCTATTACTGTTTGTCGCATCATTTGCTAAACAAACAAAAAAAAAAAAATTAGATGCTTACAGCACCTGGTATTCCCAAGTGGTCACCCATCTAAGTACTGACCAGGCTCTACGTTGCTTAACTTCGGTGATCGGACGAGAACCGGTGTTTTCAGCGTGATATGGCCGTAAGCGGATATCTTACAACATTTTTACCATTAAACCATTAGTTTGCTTCCCTTATTCTATTTACTTTTCATCATTCATTCAAACCTGCTTTTTAATCACACTGTTTTTTACACTTTTTATTAAATTTACCCTTTCAAAACACATATTTAAACTGCATGAGAATTAAAACACACACACATCCAAATAAATATAAATTCTACTATCTTAGGCGATTAAATAATAAACAGACTGAAAAACAAAAAGAGAACATAATTTATTTGGGAATTTAATGTGCCGCATAAAAATTTAACGTAAAGCGAATACCCACTCCCAGGACGCGAGGTTGTAATGATTTATATCTACCGCCAACTAATTCAGCCTTGAGTAATCGCAAACACTAGTAGTACCCTATTACTGTTTGTCGCATCATTTGCTAAAAAAAAAAAAAAAAAAAAGAAGAAAAATTAGATGCTTACAGCACCTGGTATTCCCAAGTGGTCACCCATCTAAGTACTGACCAGGCTCTACGTTGCTTAACTTCGGTGATCGGACGAGAACCGGTGTTTTCAGCGTGATATGGCCGTAAGCGGATATCTTACAACATTTTTACCATTAAACCATTAGTTTGCTTCCCTTATTCTATTTACTTTTCATCATTCATTCAAACCTGGTTTTAATCACACTGTTTTTACACTTTTTATTAAATTTACCCTTTCAAAACACATATTTAAACTGCATGAGAATTCAAACACACACACATCCAAATAAATATAAATTCTACTATCTTAGGCGATTAAATAATAAACAGACTGAAAAACAAAAAGAGAACATAATTTATTTGGGAATTTAATGTGCCGCATAAAAATTTAACGTAAAGCGAATACCCACTCCCAGGACGCGAGGTTGTAATGATATATATCTACCGCCAACTATTTCAGCCTTGAGTAATCGCAAACACTAGTAGTACTCTATTACTGTTTGTCGCATCATTTGCTAAAAAAAAAAAAAAAAAAAAAAAAAAAAGAAGAAAAATGAGATGCTTACAGCACCTGGTATTCCCAAGTGGTCACCCATCTAAGTACTGACCAGGCTCTACGTTGCTTAACTTCGGTGATCGGACGAGAACCGGTGTTTTCAGCGTGATATGGCCGTAAGCGGATATCTTACAACATTTTTACCATTAAACCATTAGTTTGCTTCCCTTATTCTATTTACTTTTCATCATTTATTCAAACCTGCTTTTTAATCACACTGTTTTTTACACTTTTTATTAAATTTACCCTTTCAAAACACATATTTAAACTGCATGAGAATTCAAACACACACACATCCAAATAAATATAAATTCTACTATCTTAGGCGATTAAATAATAAACAGACTGAAAAACAAAAAGAGAACATAATTTATTTGGGAATTTAATGTGCCGCATAAAAATTTAACGTAAAGCGAATACCCACTCCCAGGACGCGAGGTTGTAATGATATATATCTACCGCCAACTATTTCAGCCTTGAGTAATCGCAAACACTAGTAGTACTCTATTACTGTTTGTCGCATCATTTGCTAAAAAAAAAAAAAAAAAAAAAAAAAAAAAGAAGAAAAATTAGATGCTTACAGCACCTGGTATTCCCAAGTGGTCACCCATCTAAGTACTGACCAGGCTCTACGTTGCTTAACTTCGGTGATCGGACGAGAACCGGTGTTTTCAGCGTGATATGGCCGTAAGCGGATATCTTACAACATTTTTACCATTAAACCATTAGTTTGCTTCCCTTATTCTATTTACTTTTCATCATTCATTCAAACCTGGTTTTAATTACACTGTTTTTACACTTTTTATTAAATTAACCCTTTCAAAACACATATTTAAACTGCATGAGAATTAAAACACACACACATCCAAATAAATATAAATTCTACTATCTTAGGCGATTAAATAATAAACAGACTGAAAAACAAAAAGAGAACATAATTTATTTGGGAATTTAATGTGCCGCATAAAAATTACCCGTAAAGCGAATACCCACTCCCAGGACGCGAGGTTGTAATGATTTATATCTACCGCCAACTATTTCAGCCTTGAGTAATCGCAAACACTAGTAGTACCCTATTACTGTTTGTCGCATCATTTGCTAAACAAAAAAAAATAAAAAATTAGATGCTTACAGCACCTGGTATTCCCAAGTGGTCACCCATCTAAGTACTGACCAGGCTCTACGTTGCTTAACTTCGGTGATCGGACGAGAACCGGTGTTTTCAGCGTGATATGGCCGTAAGCGGATATCTTACAACATTTTTACCATTAAACCATTAGTTTGCTTCCCTTATTCTATTTACTTTTCATCATTCATTCAAACCTGCTTTTTAATCACACTGTTTTTTACACTTTTTATTAAATTTACCCTTTCAAAACACATATTTAAACTGCATGAGAATTAAAACACACACACATCCAAATAAATATAAATTCTACTATCTTAGGCGATTAAATAATAAACAGACTAAAAAACAAAAAGAGAACATAATTTATTTGGGAATTTAATGTGCCGCATAAAAATTTAACGTAAAGCGAATACCCACTCCCAGGACGCGAGGTTGTAATGATATATATCTACCGCCAACTATTTCAGCCTTGAGTAATCGCAAACACTAGTAGTACTCTATTACTGTTTGTCGCATCATTTGCTAAAAAAAAAAAAAAAAAGAAGAAAAATTAGATGCTTACAGCACCTGGTATTCCCAAGTGGTCACCCATCTAAGTACTGACCAGGCTCTACGTTGCTTAACTTCGGTGATCGGACGAGAACCGGTGTTTTCAGCGTGATATGGCCGTAAGCGGATATCTTACAACATTTTTACCATTAAACCATTAGTTTGCTTCCCTTATTCTATTTACTTTTCATCATTCATTCAAACCTGGTTTTAATCACACTGTTTTTACACTTTTTATTAAATTTACCCTTTCAAAACACATATTTAAACTGCATGAGAATTAAAACACACACACATCCAAATAAATATAAATTCTACTATCTTAGGCGATTAAATAATAAACAGACTGAAAAACAAAAAGAGAACATAATTTATTTGGGAATTTAATGTGCCGCATAAAAATTACCCGTAAAGCGAATACCCACTCCCAGGACGCGAGGTTGTAATGATTTATATCTACCGCCAACTATTTCAGCCTTGAGTAATCGCAAACACTAGTAGTACCCTATTACTGTTTGTCGCATCATTTGCTAAAAAAAAAAAAAAAATTAGATGCTTACAGCACCTGGTATTCCCAAGTGGTCACCCATCTAAGTACTGACCAGGCTCTACGTTGCTTAACTTCGGTGATCGGACGAGAACCGGTGTTTTCAGCGTGATATGGCCGTAAGCGGATATCTTACAACATTTTTACCATTAAACCATTAGTTTGCTTCCCTTATTCTATTTACTTTTCATCATTCATTCAAACCTGCTTTTTAATCACACTGTTTTTTACACTTTTTATTAAATTTACCCTTTCAAAACACATATTTAAACTGCATGAGAATTAAAACACACACACATCCAAATAAATATAAATTCTACTATCTTAGGCGATTAAATAATAAATAGACTGAAAAACAAAAAGAGAACATAATTTATTTGGGAATTTAATGTGCCGCATAAAAATTTAACGTAAAGCGAATACCCACTCCCAGGACGCGAGGTTGTAATGATTTATATCTACCGCCAACTATTTCAGCCTTGAGTAATCGCAAACACTAGTAGTACCCTATTACTGTTTGTCGCATCATTTGCTAAAAAAAAAAAAAAAAAAAAAAAAAAAAAAAAAAAAAAAGAAGAAAAATTAGATGCTTACAGCACCTGGTATTCCCAAGTATTCACCCATCTAAGTACTGACCAGGCTCTACGTTGCTTAACTTCGGTGATCGGACGAGAACCGGTGTTTTCAGCGTGATATGGCCGTAAGCGGATATCTTACAACATTTTTACCATTAAACCATTAGTTTGCTTCCCTTATTCTATTTACTTTTCATCATTCATTCAAACCTGGTTTTAATCACACTGTTTTTACACTTTTTATTAAATTTACCCTTTCAAAACACATATTTAAACTGCATGAGAATTAAAACACACACACATCCAAATAAATATAAATTCTACTATCTTAGGCGATTAAATAATAAACAGACTGAAAAACAAAAAGAGAACATAATTTATTTGGGAATTTAATGTGCCGCATAAAAATTTAACGTAAAGCGAATACCCACTCCCAGGACGCGAGGTTGTAATGATTTATATCTACCGCCAACTATTTCAGCCCTGAGTAATCGCAAACACTAGTAGTACCCTATTACTGTTTGTCGCATCATTTGCTAAAAAACAAAACAAACATTAGATGCTTACAGCACCTGGTATTCCCAAGTGGTCACCCATCTAAGTACTGACCAGGCTCTACGTTGCTTAACTTCGGTGATCGGACGAGAACCGGTGTTTTCAGCGTGATATGGCCGTAAGCGGATATCTTACAACATTTTTACCATTAAACCATTAGTTTGCTTCCCTTATTCTATTTACTTTTCATCATTCATTCAAACCTGCTTTTTAATCACACTGTTTTTTACACTTTTTATTAAATTTACCCTTTCAAAACACATATTTAAACTGCATGAGAATTAAAACGCACACACATCCAAATAAATATAAATTCTACTATCTTAGGCGATTAAATAATAAACAGACTGAAAAACAAAAAGAGAACATAATTTATTTGGGAATTTAATGTGCCGCATAAAAATTTAACGTAAAGCGAATACCCACTCCCAGGACGCGAGGTTGTAATGATTTATATCTACCGCCAACTATTTCAGCCTTGAGTAATCGCAAACACTAGTAGTACCCTATTACTGTTTGTCGCATCATTTGCTAAAAAAAAAAAAAAAAAATTAGATGCTTACAGCACCTGGTATTCCCAAGTGGTCACCCATCTAAGTACTGACCAGGCTCTACGTTGCTTAACTTCGGTGATCGGACGAGAACCGGTGTTTTCAGCGTGATATGGCCGTAAGCGGATATCTTACAACATTTTTACCATTAAACCATTAGTTTGCTTCCCTTATTCTATTTACTTTTCATCATTCATTCAAACCTGCTTTTTAATCACACTGTTTTTTACACTTTTTATTAAATTTACCCTTTCAAAACACATATTTAAACTGCATGAGAATTAAAACACACACACTTCCAAATAAATATAAATGCTACTATCTTAGGCGATTAAATAATAAACAGACTGAAAAACAAAAAGAGAACATAATTTATTTGGGAATTTAATGTGCCGCATAAAAATTTAACGTAAAGCGAATACCCACTCCCAGGACGCGAGGTTGTAATGATTTATATCTACCGCCAACTATTTCAGCCTTGAGTAATCGCAAACACTAGTAGTACCCTATTACTGTTTGTCGCATCATTTGCTAAAAAAAAAAAAAAAAAAAAAAAAAAGAAGAAAAATTAGATGCTTACAGCACCTGGTATTCCCAAGTGGTCACCCATCTAAGTACTGACCAGGCTCTACGTTGCTTAACTTCGGTGATCGGACGAGAACCGGTGTTTTCAGCGTGATATGGCCGTAAGCGGATATCTTACAACATTTTTACCATTAAACCATTAGTTTGCTTCCCTTATTCTATTTACTTTTCATCATTCATTCAAACCTGGTTTTAATCACACTGTTTTTACACTTTTTATTAAATTTACCCTTTCAAAACACATATTTAAACTGCATGAGAATTAAAACACACACACATCCAAATAAATATAAATTCTACTATCTTAGGCGATTAAATAATAAACAGACTGAAAAACAAAAAGAGAACATAATTTATTTGGGAATTTAATGTGCACCATAAAAATTTAACGTAAAGCGAATACCCACTCCCAGGACGCGAGGTTGTAATGATATATATCTACCGCCAACTATTTCAGCCTTGAGTAATCGCAAACACTAGTAGTACTCTATTACTGTTTGTCGCATCATTTGCTAAAAAAAAAAAAAAAAAAAAAAAAAAAGAAGAAAAATTAGATGCTTACAGCACCTGGTATTCCCAAGTGGTCACCCATCTAAGTACTGACCAGGCTCTACGTTGCTTAACTTCGGTGATCGGACGAGAACCGGTGTTTTCAGCGTGATATGGCCGTAAGCGGATATCTTACAACATTTTTACCATTAAACCATTAGTTTGCTTCCCTTATTCTATTTACTTTTCATCATTCATTCAAACCTGCTTTTTAATCACACTGTTTTTTACACTTTTTATTAAATTTACCCTTTCAAAACACATATTTAAACTGCATGAGAATTAAAACGCACACACATCCAAATAAATATAAATTCTACTATCTTAGGCGATTAAATAATAAACAGACTGAAAAACAAAAAGAGAACATAATTTATTTGGGAATTTAATGTGCCGCATAAAAATTTAACGTAAAGCGAATACCCACTCCCAGGACGCGAGGTTGTAATGATTTATATCTACCGCCAACTATTTCAGCCTTGAGTAATCGCAAACACTAGTAGTACCCTATTACTGTTTGTCGCATCATTTGCTAAAAAAAAAAAAAAAAAAAAAAAAAAAAAAAAAAAAAAAAAAAAAAAAAGAAGAAAAATTAGATGCTTACAGCACCTGGTATTCCCAAGTGGTCACCCATCTAAGTACTGACCAGGCTCTACGTTGCTTAACTTCGGTGATCGGACGAGAACCGGTGTTTTCAGCGTGATATGGCCGTAAGCGGATATCTTACAACATTTTTACTATTAAACCATTAGTTTGCTTCCCTTATTCTATTTACTTTTCATCATTCATTCAAACCTGGTTTTAATCACACTGTTTTTACACTTTTTATTAAATTTACCCTTTCAAAACACATATTTAAACTGCATGAGAATTAAAACACACACACATCCAAATAAATATAAATTCTACTATCTTAGGCGATTAAATAATAAACAGACTGAAAAACAAAAAGAGAACATAATTTATTTTGGAATTTAATGTGCCGCATAAAAATTTAACGTAAAGCGAATACCCACTCCCAGGACGCGAGGTTGTAATGATTTATATCTACCGCCAACTATTTCAGCCTTGAGTAATCGCAAACACTAGTAGTACCCTATTACTGTTTGTCGCATCATTTGCTAAAAAAACAAAACAAACATTAGATGCTTACAGCACCTGGTATTCCCAAGTGGTCACCCATCTAAGTACTGACCAGGCTCTACGTTGCTTAACTTCGGTGATCGGACGAGAACCGGTGTTTTCAGCGTGATATGGCCGTAAGCGGATATCTTACAACATTTTTACCATTAAACCATTAGTTTGCTTCCCTTATTCTATTTACTTTTCATCATTCATTCAAACCTGGTTTTAATCACACTGTTTTTACACTTTTTATTAAATTTACCCTTTCAAAACACATATTTAAACTGCATGAGAATTAAAACACACACACATCCAAATAAATATAAATTCTACTATCTTAGGCGATTAAATAATAAACAGACTGAAAAACAAAAAGAGAACATAATTTATTTGGGAATTTAATGTGCCGCATAAAAATTTAACGTAAAGCGAATACCCACTCCCAGGACGCGAGGTTGTAATGATTTATATCTACCGCCAACTATTTCAGCCTTGAGTAATCGCAAACACTAGTAGTACCCTATTACTGTTTGTCGCATCATTTGCTAAAAAAAAAAAAAAAAAAAAAAAAAAAAAAAGAAGAAAAATTAGATGCTTACAGCACCTGGTATTCCCAAGTGGTCGCCCATCTAAGTACTGACCAGGCTCTACGTTGCTTAACTTCGGTGATCGGACGAGAACCGGTGTTTTCAGCGTGATATGGCCGTAAGCGGATATCTTACAACATTTTTACCATTAAACCATTAGTTTGCTTCCCTTATTCTATTTACTTTTCATCATTCATTCAAACCTGCTTTTTAATCACACTGTTTTTTACACTTTTAATTAAATTTACCCTTTCAAAACACATATTTAAACTGCATGAGAATTAAAACACACACACATCCAAATAAATATAAATTCTACTATCTTAGGCGATTAAATAATAAACAGACTGAAAAACAAAAAGAGAACATAATTTATTTGGGAATTTAATGTGCCGCATAAAAATTTAACGTAAAGCGAATACCCACTCCCAGGACGCGAGGTTGTAATGATTTATATCTACCGCCAACTATTTCAGCCTTGAGTAATCGCAAACACTAGTAGTACCCTATTACTGTTTGTCGCATCATTTGCTAAAAAAACAAAACAAACATTAGATGCTTACAGCACCTGGTATTCCCAAGTGGTCACCCATCTAAGTACTGACCAGGCTCTACGTTGCTTAACTTCGGTGATCGGACGAGAACCGGTGTTTTCAGCGTGATATGGCCGTAAGCGGATATCTTACAACATTTTTACCATTAAACCATTAGTTTGCTTCCCTTATTCTATTTACTTTTCATCATTCATTCAAACCTGGTTTTAATCACACTGTTTTTACACTTTTTATTAAATTTACCCTTTCAAAACACATATTTAAACTGCATGAGAATTAAAACACACACACATCCAAATAAATATAAATTCTACTATCTTAGGCGATTAAATAATAAACAGACTGAAAAACAAAAAGAGAACATAATTTATTTGGGAATTTAATGTGCCGCATAAAAATTTAACGTAAAGCGAATACCCACTCCCAGGACGCGAGGTTGTAATGATTTATATCTACCGCCAACTATTTCAGCCTTGAGTAATCGCAAACACTAGTAGTACCCTATTACTGTTTGTCGCATCATTTGCTAAAAAAAAAAAAAAAAAAAAAAAAAAAAAGAAGAAAAATTAGATGCTTACAGCACCTGGTATTCCCAAGTGGTCGCCCATCTAAGTACTGACCAGGCTCTACGTTGCTTAACTTCGGTGATCGGACGAGAACCGGTGTTTTCAGCGTGATATGGCCGTAAGCGGATATCTTACAACATTTTTACCATTAAACCATTAGTTTGCTTCCCTTATTCTATTTACTTTTCATCATTCATTCAAACCTGCTTTTTAATCACACTGTTTTTTACACTTTTAATTAAATTTACCCTTTCAAAACACATATTTAAACTGCATGAGAATTAAAACACACACACATCCAAATAAATATAAATTCTACTATCTTAGGCGATTAAATAATAAACAGACTGAAAAACAAAAAGAGAACATAATTTATTTGGGAATTTAATGTGCCGCATAAAAATTTAACGTAAAGCGAATACCCACTCCCAGGACGCGAGGTTGTAATGATTTATATCTACCGCCAACTATTTCAGCCTTGAGTAATCGCAAACACTAGTAGTACCCTATTACTGTTTGTCGCATCATTTGCTAAAAAAACAAAACAAACATTAGATGCTTACAGCACCTGGTATTCCCAAGTGGTCACCCATCTAAGTACTGACCAGGCTCTACGTTGCTTAACTTCGGTGATCGGACGAGAACCGGTGTTTTCAGCGTGATATGGCCGTAAGCGGATATCTTACAACATTTTTACCATTAAACCATTAGTTTGCTTCCCTTATTCTATTTACTTTTCATCATTCATTCAAACCTGCTTTTTAATCACACTGTTTTTACACTTTTTATTTAATTTACCTTATCAAAACACATATTTAAACTGCATGAGAATTAAAACACACACACATCTGAATAAATATAAATGCTACTATCTTAGGCGACTAAATAATAAACAGACTGAAAAACAAAAAGAGAACATAATTTATTTGGGAATTTAATGTGCCGCATAAAAATTTAACGTATAGCGAATACCCACTCCCAGGACGCGAGGTTGTAATGATATATATCTACCGCCAACTATTTCAGCCTTGAGTAATCGCAAACACTAGTAGTACCCTATTACTGTTTGTCGCATCATTTGCTAAAAAAAAAAAAAAAAAAAAAAAAAAAAAAAAAGAAGAAAAATTAGATGCTTACAGCACCTGGTATTCCCAAGTGGTCACCCATCTAAGTACTGACCAGGCTCTACGTTGCTTAACTTCGTTGATCGGACGAGAACCGGTGTTTTCAGCGTGATATGGCCGTAAGCGGATATCTTACAACATTTTTACCATTAAACCATTAGTTTGCTTCCCTTATTCTATTTACTTTTCATCATTCATTCAAACCTGCTTTTTAATCACACTGTTTTTTACACTTTTTATTAATTTACCCTTTCAAAACACATATTTAAACTGCATGAGAATTAAAAAACACACACATCCAAATAAATATAAATTCTACTATCTTAGGCGATTAAATAATAAACAGACTGAAAAACAAAAAGAGAACATAATTTATTTGGGAATTTAATGTGCCGCATAAAAATTTAACGTAAAGCGAATACCCACTCCCAGGACGCGAGGTTGTAATGATTTATATCTACCGCCAACTATTTCAGCCTTGAGTAATCGCAAACACTAGTAGTACCCTATTACTGTTTGTCGCATCATTTGCTAAAAAAAAAAAACAAACATTAGATGCTTACAGCACCTGGTATTCCCAAGTGGTCACCCATCTAAGTACTGAACAGGCTCTACGTTGCTTAACTTCGGTGATCGGACGAGAACCGGTGTTTTCAGCATGATATGGCCGTAAGCGGATATCTTACAACATTTTTACCATTAAACCATTAGTTTGCTTCCCTTATTCTATTTACTTTTCATCATTCATTCAAACCTGGTTTTAATCACACTGTTTTTACACTTTTTATTAAATTTACCCTTTCAAAACACATATTTAAACTGCATGAGAATTAAAACACACACACATCCAAATAAATATAAATTCTACTATCTTAGGCGATTAAATAATAAACAGACTGAAAAACAAAAAGAGAACATAATTTATTTGGGAATTTAATGTGCCGCATAAAAATTTAACGTATAGCGAATACCCACTCCCAGGACGCGAGGTTGTAATGATATATATCTACCGCCAACTATTTCAGCCTTGAGTAATCGCAAACACTAGTAGTACCCTATTACTGTTTGTCGCATCATTTGCTAAAAAAAAAAAAAAAAAAAAAAAAAAAAAAAAAGAAGAAAAATTAGATGCTTACAGCACCTGGTATTCCCAAGTGGTCACCCATCTAAGTACTGACCAGGCTCTACGTTGCTTAACTTCGGTGATCGGACGAGAACCGGTGTTTTCAGCGTGATATGGCCGTAAGCGGATATCTTACAACATTTTTACCATTAAACCATTAGTTTGCTTCCCTTATTCTATTTACTTTTCATCATTCATTCAAACCTGGTTTTAATCACACTGTTTTTACACTTTTTATTAAATTTACCCTTTCAAAACACATATTTGAACTGCATGAGAATTAAAACACACACACATCCAAATAAATATAAATTCTACTATCTTAGGCGATTAAATAATAAACAGACTGAAAAACAAAAAGAGAACATAATTTATTTGGGAATTTAATGTGCCGCATAAAAATTTAACGTAAAGCGAATACCCACTCTCAGGACGCGAGGTTGTAATGATTTATATCTACCGCCAACTATTTCAGCCTTGAGTAATCGCAAACACTAGTAGTACCCTATTACTGTTTGTCGCATCATTTGCTAAAAAACAAAAACAAACATTAGATGCTTACAGCACCTGGTATTCCCAAGTGGTCACCCATCTAAGTACTGACCAGGCTCTACGTTGCTTAACTTCGGTGATCGGACGAGAACCGGTGTTTTCAGCGTGATATGGCCGTAAGCGGATATCTTACAACATTTTTACCATTAAACCATTAGTTTGCTTCCCTTATTCTATTTACTTTTCATCATTCATTCAAACCTGCTTTTTAATCACACTGTTTTTTACACTTTTTATTAAATTTACCCTTTCAAAACACATATTTAAACTGCATGAGAATTAAAAAACACACACATCCAAATAAATATAAATTCTACTATCTTAGGCGATTAAATAATAAACAGACTGAAAAACAAAAAGAGAACATAATTTATTTGGGAATTTAATGTGCCGCATAAAAATTTAACGTAAAGCGAATACCCACTCCCAGGACGCGAGGTTGTAATGATTTATATCTACCGCCAACTATTTCAGCCTTGAGTAATCGCAAACACTAGTAGTACCCTATTACTGTTTGTCGCATCATTTGCTAAAAAAACAAAACAAACATTAGATGCTTACAGCACCTGGTATTCCCAAGTGGTCACCCATCTAAGTACTGACCAGGCTCTACGTTGCTTAACTTCGGTGATCGGACGAGAACCGGTGTTTTCAGCGTGATATGGCCGTAAGCGGATATCTTACAACATTTTTACCATTAAACCATTAGTTTGCTTCCCTTATTCTATTTACTTTTCATCATTCATTCAAACCTGCTTTTTAATCACACTGTTTTTACACTTTTTATTTAATTTACCCTATCAAAACACATATTAAAACTGCATGAGAATTAAAACACACACACATCTGAATAAATATAAATGCTACTATCTTAGGCGATTAAATAATAAACAGACTGAAAAAAAAAAAGAGAACATAATTTATTTGGGAATTTAATGTGCCGCATAAAAATTTAACGTAAAGCGAATACCCACTCCCAGGACGCGAGGTTGTAATGATTTATATCTACCGCCAACTATTTCAGCCTTGAGTAATCGCAAACACTAGTAGTACCCTATTACTGTTTGTCGCATCATTTGCTAAAAAAAAAAAAAAAAAAAAAAAAAAAAAAGAAGAAAAATTAGATGCTTACAGCACCTGGTATTCCCAAGTGGTCACCCATCTAAGTACTGACCAGGCTCTACGTTGCTTAACTTCGGTGATCGGACGAGAACCGGTGTTTTCAGCGTGATATGGCCGTAAGCGGATATCTTACAACATTTTTACCATTAAACCATTAGTTTGCTTCCCTTATTCTATTTACTTTTCATCATTCATTCAAACCTGGTTTTAATCACACTGTTTTTACACTTTTTATTAAATTTACCCTTTCAAAACACATATTTAAACTGCATGAGAATTAAAACACACACACATCCAAATAAATATAAATTCTACTATCTTAGGCGATTAAATAATAAACAGACTGAAAAACAAAAAGAGAACATAATTTATTTGGGAATTTAATGTGCCGCATAAAAATTTAACGTAAAGCGAATACCCACTCCCAGGACGCGAGGTTGTAATGATTTATATCTACCGCCAACTATTTCAGCCTTGAGTAATCGCAAACACTAGTAGTACCCTATTACTGTTTGTCGCATCATTTGCTAAAAAAAAAAACAAACATTAGATGCTTACAGCACCTGGTATTCCCAAGTGGTCACCCATCTAAGTACTGACCAGGCTCTACGTTGCTTAACTTCGGTGATCGGACGAGAACCGGTGTTTTCAGCGTGATATGGCCGTAAGCGGATATCTTACAACATTTTTACCATTAAACCATTAGTTTGCTTCCCTTATTCTATTTACTTTTCATCATTCATTCAAACCTGCTTTTTAATCACACTGTTTTTACACTTTTTATTTAATTTACCTTATCAAAACACATATTTAAACTGCATGAGAATTAAAACACACACACATCTGAATAAATATAAATGCTACTATCTTAGGCGACTAAATAATAAACAGACTGAAAAACAAAAAGAGAACATAATTTATTTGGGAATTTAATGTGCCGCATAAAAATTTAACGTATAGCGAATACCCACTCCCAGGACGCGAGGTTGTAATGATATATATCTACCGCCAACTATTTCAGCCTTGAGTAATCGCAAACACTAGTAGTACCCTATTACTGTTTGTCGCATCATTTGCTAAAAAAAAAAAAAAAAAAAAAAAAAAAAAAAAAAAAAGAAGAAAAATTAGATGCTTACAGCACCTGGTATTCCCAAGTGGTCACCCATCTAAGTACTGACCAGGCTCTACGTTGCTTAACTTCGTTGATCGGACGAGAACCGGTGTTTTCAGCGTGATATGGCCGTAAGCGGATATCTTACAACATTTTTACCATTAAACCATTAGTTTGCTTCCCTTATTCTATTTACTTTTCATCATTCATTCAAACCTGCTTTTTAATCACACTGTTTTTTACACTTTTTATTAATTTACCCTTTCAAAACACATATTTAAACTGCATGAGAATTAAAAAACACACACATCCAAATAAATATAAATTCTACTATCTTAGGCGATTAAATAATAAACAGACTGAAAAACAAAAAGAGAACATAATTTATTTGGGAATTTAATGTGCCGCATAAAAATTTAACGTAAAGCGAATACCCACTCCCAGGACGCGAGGTTGTAATGATTTATATCTACCGCCAACTATTTCAGCCTTGAGTAATCGCAAACACTAGTAGTACCCTATTACTGTTTGTCGCATCATTTGCTAAAAAAACAAAACAAACATTAGATGCTTACAGCACCTGGTATTCCCAAGTGGTCACCCATCTAAGTACTGAACAGGCTCTACGTTGCTTAACTTCGGTGATCGGACGAGAACCGGTGTTTTCAGCATGATATGGCAATAAGCGGATATCTTACAACATTTTTACCATTAAACCATTAGTTTGCTTCCCTTATTCTATTTACTTTTCATCATTCATTCAAACCTGGTTTTAATCACACTGTTTTTACACTTTTTATTAAATTTACCCTTTCAAAACACATATTTAAACTGCATGAGAATTAAAACACACACACATCCAAATAAATATAAATTCTACTATCTTAGGCGATTAAATAATAAACAGACTGAAAAACAAAAAGAGAACATAATTTATTTGGGAATTTAATGTGCCGCATAAAAATTTAACGTATAGCGAATACCCACTCCCAGGACGCGAGGTTGTAATGATATATATCTACCGCCAACTATTTCAGCCTTGAGTAATCGCAAACACTAGTAGTACCCTATTACTGTTTGTCGCATCATTTGCTAAAAAAAAAAAAAAAAAAAAAAAAAAAAAAGAAGAAAAATTAGATGCTTACAGCACCTGGTATTCCCAAGTGGTCACCCATCTAAGTACTGACCAGGCTCTACGTTGCTTAACTTCGGTGATCGGACGAGAACCGGTGTTTTCAGCGTGATATGGCCGTAAGCGGATATCTTACAACATTTTTACCATTAAACCATTAGTTTGCTTCCCTTATTCTATTTACTTTTCATCATTCATTCAAACCTGGTTTTAATCACACTGTTTTTACACTTTTTATTAAATTTACCCTTTCAAAACACATATTTAAACTGCATGAGAATTAAAACACACACACATCCAAATAAATATAAATTCTACTATCTTAGGCGATTAAATAATAAACAGACTGAAAAACAAAAAGAGAACATTATTTATTTGGGAATTTAATGTGCCGCATAAAAATTTAACGTAAAGCGAATACCCACTCCCAGGACGCGAGGTTGTAATGATTTATATCTACCGCCAACTATTTCAGCCCTGAGTAATCGCAAACACTAGTAGTACCCTATTACTGTTTGTCGCATCATTTGCTAAAAAAACAAAACAAACATTAGATGCTTACAGCACCTGGTATTCCCAAGTGGTCACCCATCTAAGTACTGACCAGGCTCTACGTTGCTTAACTTCGGTGATCGGACGAGAACCGGTGTTTTCAGCGTGATATGGCCGTAAGCGGATATCTTACAACATTTTTACCATTAAACCATTAGTTTGCTTCCCTTATTCTATTTACTTTTCATCATTCATTCAAACCTGCTTTTTAATCACACTGTTTTTACACTTTTTATTTAATTTACCCTATCAAAACACATATTTAAACTGCATGAGAATTAAAACACACACACATCTGAATAAATATAAATGCTACTATCTTAGGCGATTAAATAATAAACAGACTGAAAAACAAAAAGAGAACATAATTTATTTGGGAATTTAATGTGCCGCATAAAAATTTAACGTATAGCGAATACCCACTCCCAGGACGCGAGGTTGTAATGATATATATCTACCGCCAACTATTTCAGCCTTGAGTAATCGCAAACACTAGTAGTACCCTATTACTGTTTGTCGCATCATTTGCTAAAAAAAAAAAAAAAAAAAAAAAAAAAAAGAAGAAAAATTAGATGCTTACAGCACCTGGTATTCCCAAGTGGTCACCCATCTAAGTACTGACCAGGCTCTACGTTGCTTAACTTCGGTGATCGGACGAGAACCGGTGTTTTCAGCGTGATATGGCCGTAAGCGGATATCTTACAACATTTTTACCATTAAACCATTAGTTTGCTTCCCTTATTCTATTTACTTTTCATCATTCATTCAAACCTGGTTTTAATCACACTGTTTTTACACTTTTTATTAAATTTACCCTTTCAAAACACATATTTAAACTGCATGAGAATTAAAACACACACACATCCAAATAAATATAAATTCTACTATCTTAGGCGATTAAATAATAAACAGACTGAAAAACAAAAAGAGAACATTATTTATTTGGGAATTTAATGTGCCGCATAAAAATTTAACGTAAAGCGAATACCCACTCCCAGGACGCGAGGTTGTAATGATTTATATCTACCGCCAACTATTTCAGCCCTGAGTAATCGCAAACACTAGTAGTACCCTATTACTGTTTGTCGCATCATTTGCTAAAAAAACAAAACAAACATTAGATGCTTACAGCACCTGGTATTCCCAAGTGGTCACCCATCTAAGTACTGACCAGGCTCTACGTTGCTTAACTTCGGTGATCGGACGAGAACCGGTGTTTTCAGCGTGATATGGCCGTAAGCGGATATCTTACAACATTTTTACCATTAAACCATTAGTTTGCTTCCCTTATTCTATTTACTTTTCATCATTCATTCAAACCTGCTTTTTAATCACACTGTTTTTACACTTTTTATTTAATTTACCCTATCAAAACACATATTTAAACTGCATGAGAATTAAAACACACACACATCTGAATAAATATAAATGCTACTATCTTAGGCGATTAAATAATAAACAGACTGAAAAACAAAAAGAGAACATAATTTATTTGGGAATTTAATGTGCCGCATAAAAATTTAACGTAAAGCGAATACCCACTCCCAGGACGCGAGGTTGTAATGATTTATATCTACCGCCAACTATTTCAGCCCTGAGTAATCGCAAACACTAGTAGTACCCTATTACTGTTTGTCGCATCATTTGCTAAAAAAAAAAAAAAAAAAAAAAAAAAAAGAAGAAAAATTAGATGCTTACAGCACCTGGTATTCCCAAGTGGTCACCCATCTAAGTACTGACCAGGCTCTACGTTGCTTAACTTCGGTGATCGGACGAGAACCGGTGTTTTCAGCGTGATATGGCCGTAAGCGGATATCTTACAACATTTTTACCATTAAACCATTAGTTTGCTTCCCTTATTCTATTTACTTTTCATCATTCATTCAAACCTGGTTTTAATCACACTGTTTTTACACTTTTTATTAAATTTACCCTTTCAAAACACATATTTAAACTGCATGAGAATTAAAACACACACACATCCAAATAAATATAAATTCTACTATCTTAGGCGATTAAATAATAAACAGACTGAAAAACAAAAAGAGAACATAATTTATTTGGGAATTTAATGTGCCGCATAAAAATTTAACGTAAAGCGAATACCCACTCCCAGGACGCGAGGTTGTAATGATTTATATCTACCGCCAACTATTTCAGCCCTGAGTAATCGCAAACACTAGTAGTACCCTATTACTGTTTGTCGCATCATTTGCTAAAAAAACAAAACAAACATTAGATGCTTACAGCACCTGGTATTCCCAAGTGGTCACCCATCTAAGTACTGACCAGGCTCTACGTTGCTTAACTTCGGTGATCGGACGAGAACCGGTGTTTTCAGCGTGATATGGCCGTAAGCGGATATCTTACAACATTTTTACCATTAAACCATTAGTTTGCTTCCCTTATTCTATTTACTTTTCATCATTCATTCAAACCTGCTTTTTAATCACACTGTTTTTACACTTTTTATTTAATTTACCCTATCAAAACACATATTTAAACTGCATGAGAATTAAAACACACACACATCTGAATAAATATAAATGCTACTATCTTAGGCGATTAAATAATAAACAGACTGAAAAACAAAAAGAGAACATAATTTATTTGGGAATTTAATGTGCCGCATAAAAATTTAACGTATAGCGAATACCCACTCCCAGGACGCGAGGTTGTAATGATATATATCTACCGCCAACTATTTCAGCCTTGAGTAATCGCAAACACTAGTAGTACCCTATTACTGTTTGTCGCATCATTTGCTAAAAAAAAAAAAAAAAAAAAAAAAAAGAAGAAAAATTAGATGCTTACAGCACCTGGTATTCCCAAGTGGTCACCCATCTAAGTACTGACCAGGCTCTACGTTGCTTTACTTCGGTGATCGGACGAGAACCGATGTTTTCAGCGTGATATGGCCGTAAGCGGATATCTTACAACATTTTTACCATTAAACCATTAGTTTGCTTCCCTTATTCTATTTACTTTTCATCATTCATTCAAACCTGGTTTTTATCACACTGTTTTTACACTTTTTATTAAATTTACCCTTTCAAAACACATATTTAAACTGCATGAGAATTAAAACACACACACATCCAAATAAATATAAATTCTACTATCTTAGGCGATTAAATAATAAACAGACTGAAAAACAAAAAGAGAACATAATTTATTTGGGAATTTAATGTGCCGCATAAAAATTTAACGTAAAGCGAATACCCACTCCCAGGACGCGAGGTTGTAATGATTTATATCTACCGCCAACTATTTCAGCCCTGAGTAATCGCAAACACTAGTAGTACCCTATTACTGTTTGTCGCATCATTTGCTAAAAAAACAAAACAAACATTAGATGCTTACAGCACCTGGTATTCCCAAGTGGTCACCCATCTAAGTACTGACCAGGCTCTACGTTGCTTAACTTCGGTGATCGGACGAGAACCGGTGTTTTCAGCGTGATATGGCCGTAAGCGGATATCTTACAACATTTTTACCATTAAACCATTAGTTTGCTTCCCTTATTCTATTTACTTTTCATCATTCATTCAAACCTGCTTTTTAATCACACTGTTTTTACACTTTTTATTTAATTTACCCTATCAAAACACATATTTAAACTGCATGAGAATTAAAACACACACACATCTGAATAAATATAAATGCTACTATCTTAGGCGATTAAATAATAAACAGACTGAAAAACAAAAAGAGAACATAATTTATTTGGGAATTTAATGTGCCGCATAAAAATTTAACGTAAAGCGAATACCCACTCCCAGGACGCGAGGTTGTAATGATTTATATCTACCGCCAACTATTTCAGCCCTGAGTAATCGCAAACACTAGTAGTACCCTATTACTGTTTGTCGCATCATTTGCTAAAAAAAAAAAAAAAAAAAAAAAAAAAAAAGAAGAAAAATTAGATGCTTACAGCACCTGGTATTCCCAAGTGGTCACCCATCTAAGTACTGACCAGGCTCTACGTTGCTTAACTTCGGTGATCGGACGAGAACCGGTGTTTTCAGCGTGATATGGCCGTAAGCGGATATCTTACAACATTTTTACCATTAAACCATTAGTTTGCTTCCCTTATTCTATTTACTTTTCATCATTCATTCAAACCTGGTTTTAATCACACTGTTTTTACACTTTTTATTAAATTTACCCTTTCAAAACACATATTTAAACTGCATGAGAATTAAAACACACACACATCCAAATAAATATAAATTCTACTATCTTAGGCGATTAAATAATAAACAGACTGAAAAACAAAAAGAGAACATAATTTATTTGGGAATTTAATGTGCCGCATAAAAATTTAACGTAAAGCGAATACCCACTCCCAGGACGCGAGGTTGTAATGATTTATATCTACCGCCAACTATTTCAGCCCTGAGTAATCGCAAACACTAGTAGTACCCTATTACTGTTTGTCGCATCATTTGCTAAAAAAACAAAACAAACATTAGATGCTTACAGCACCTGGTATTCCCAAGTGGTCACCCATCTAAGTACTGACCAGGCTCTACGTTGCTTAACTTCGGTGATCGGACGAGAACCGGTGTTTTCAGCGTGATATGGCCGTAAG
Source organism: Sepiola atlantica (assembly GCA_963556195.1). Classification (NCBI taxonomy): domain Eukaryota; kingdom Metazoa; phylum Mollusca; class Cephalopoda; order Sepiida; family Sepiolidae; genus Sepiola; species Sepiola atlantica. Next base: position 424,910 of record CAUVYP010000878.1, read on the forward strand.
CGGATATCTTACAACATTTTTACCATTAAACCATTAGTTTGCTTCCCTTATTCTATTTACTTTTCATCATTCATTCAAACCTGCTTTTTAATCACACTGTTTTTACACTTTTTATTTAATTTACCCTATCAAAACACATATTTAAACTGCATGAGAATTAAAACACACACACATCTGAATAAATATAAATGCTACTATCTTAGGCGATTAAATAATAAACAGACTGAAAAACAAAAAGAGAACATAATTTATTTGGGAATTTAATGTGCCGCATAAAAATTTAACGTAAAGCGAATACCCACTCCCAGGACGCGAGGTTGTAATGATTTATATCTACCGCCAACTATTTCAGCCCTGAGTAATCGCAAACACTAGTAGTACCCTATTACTGTTTGTCGCATCATTTGCTAAAAAAAAAAAAAAAAAAAAAAAAAAAAGAAGAAAAATTAGATGCTTACAGCACCTGGTATTCCCAAGTGGTCACCCATCTAAGTACTGACCAGGCTCTACGTTGCTTAACTTCGGTGATCGGACGAGAACCGGTGTTTTCAGCGTGATATGGCCGTAAGCGGATATCTTACAACATTTTTACCATTAAACCATTAGTTTTCTTCCCTTATTCTATTTACTTTTCATCATCCATTCAAACCTGGTTTTAATCACACTGTTTTTACACTTTTTATTAAATTTACCCTTTACAACACATATTTAAACTGCATGAGAATTAAAACACACACACATCCAAATAAATATAAATTCTACTATCTTAGGCGATTAAATAATAAACAGACTGAAAAACAAAAAGAGAACATTATTTATTTGGGAATTTAATGTGCCGCATAAAAATTTAACGTAAAGCGAATACCCACTCCCAGGACGCGAGGTTGTAATGATTTATATCTACCGCCAACTATTTCAGCCCTGAGTAATCGCAAACACTAGTAGTACCCTATTACTGTTTGTCGCATCATTTGCTAAAAAAACAAAACAAACATTAGATGCTTACAGCACCTGGTATTCCCAAGTGGTCACTCATCTAAGTACTGACCAGGCTCTACGTTGCTTAACTTCGGTGATCGGACGAGAACCGGTGTTTTCAGCGTGATATGGCCGTAAGCGGATATCTTACAACATTTTTACCATTAAACCATTAGTTTGCTTCCCTTATTCTATTTACTTTTCATCATTCATTCAAACCTGCTTTTTAATCACACTGTTTTTACACTTTTTATTTAATTTACCCTATCAAAACACATATTTAAACTGCATGAGAATTAAAACACACACACATCTGAATAAATATAAATGCTACTATCTTAGGCGATTAAATAATAAACAGACTGAAAAACAAAAAGAGAACATAATTTATTTGGGAATTTAATGTGCCGCATAAAAATTTAACGTATAGCGAATACCCACTCCCAGGACGCGAGGTTGTAATGATATATATCTACCGCCAACTATTTCAGCCTTGAGTAATCGCAAACACTAGTAGTACCCTATTACTGTTTGTCGCATCATTTGCTAAAAAAAAAAAAAAAAAAAAAAAAAAAGAAGAAAAATTAGATGCTTACAGCACCTGGTATTCCCAAGTGGTCACCCATCTAAGTACTGACCAGGCTCTACGTTGCTTAACTTCGGTGATCGGACGAGAACCGGTGTTTTCAGCGTGATATGGCCGTAAGCGGATATCTTACAACATTTTTACCATTAAACCATTAGTTTGCTTCCCTTATTCTATTTACTTTTCATCATCCATTCAAACCTGGTTTTAATCACACTGTTTTTACACTTTTTATTAAATTTACCCTTTCAAAACACATATTTAAACTGCATGAGAATTAAAACACACACACATCCAAATAAATATAAATTCTACTATCTTAGGCGATTAAATAATAAACAGACTGAAAAACAAAAAGAGAACATAATTTATTTGGGAATTTAATGTGCCGCATAAAAATTTAACGTAAAGCGAATACCCACTCCCAGGACGCGAGGTTGTAATGATTTATATCTACCGCCAACTATTTCAGCCCTGAGTAATCGCAAACACTAGTAGTACCCTATTACTGTTTGTCGCATCATTTGCTAAAAAAACAAAACAAACATTAGATGCTTACAGCACCTGGTATTCCCAAGTGGTCACCCATCTAAGTACTGACCAGGCTCTACGTTGCTTAACTTCGGTGATCGGACGAGAACCGGTGTTTTCAGCGTGATATGGCCGTAAGCGGATATCTTACAACATTTTTACCATTAAACCATTAGTTTGCTTCCCTTATTCTATTTACTTTTCATCATTCATTCAAACCTGCTTTTTAATCACACTGTTTTTACACTTTTTATTTAATTTACCCTATCAAAACACATATTTAAACTGCATGAGAATTAAAACACACACACATCTGAATAAATATAAATGCTACTATCTTAGGCGATTAAATAATAAACAGACTGAAAAACAAAAAGAGAACATAATTTATTTGGGAATTTAATGTGCCGCATAAAAATTTAACGTATAGCGAATACCCACTCCCAGGACGCGAGGTTGTAATGATATATATCTACCGCCCACTATTTCAGCCTTGAGTAATCGCAAAGACTAGTAGTACCCTATTACTGTTTGTCGCATCATTTGCTAAAAAAAAAAAAAAAAAAAAAAAAAAGAAGAAAAATTAGATGCTTACAGCACCTGGTATTCCCAAGTGGTCACCCATCTAAGTACTGACCAGGCTCTACGTTGCTTAACTTCGGTGATCGGACGAGAACCGGTGTTTTCAGCGTGATATGGCCGTAAGCGGATATCTTACAACATTTTTACCATTAAACCATTAGTTTGCTTCCCTTATTCTATTTACTTTTCATCATCCATTCAAACCTGGTTTTAATCACACTGTTTTTACACTTTTTATTAAATTTACCCTTTCAAAACACATATTTAAACTGCATGAGAATTAAAACACACACACATCCAAATAAATATAAATTCTACTATCTTAGGCGATTAAATAATAAACAGACTGAAAAACAAAAAGAGAACATAATTTATTTGGGAATTTAATGTGCCGCATAAAAATTTAACGTAAAGCGAATACCCACTCCCAGGACGCGAGGTTGTAATGATTTATATCTACCGCCAACTATTTCAGCCCTGAGTAATCGCAAACACTAGTAGTACCCTATTACTGTTTGTCGCATCATTTGCTAAAAAAACAAAACAAACATTAGATGCTTACAGCACCTGGTATTCCCAAGTGGTCACCCATCTAAGTACTGACCAGGCTCTACGTTGCTTAACTTCGGTGATCGGACGAGAACCGGTGTTTTCAGCGTGATATGGCCGTAAGCGGATATCTTACAACATTTTTACCATTAAACCATTAGTTTGCTTCCCTTATTCTATTTACTTTTCATCATTCATTCAAACCTGCTTTTTAATCACACTGTTTTTACACTTTTTATTTAATTTACCCTATCAAAACACATATTTAAACTGCATGAGAATTAAAACACACACACATCTGAATAAATATAAATGCTACTATCTTAGGCGATTAAATAATAAACAGACTGAAAAACAAAAAGAGAACATAATTTATTTGGGAATTTAATGTGCCGCATAAAAATTTAACGTATAGCGAATACCCACTCCCAGCACGCGAGGTTGTAATGATATATATCTACCGCCAACTATTTCAGCCTTGAGTAATCGCAAACACTAGTAGTACCCTATTACTGTTTGTCGCATCATTTGCTAAAAAAAAAAAAAAAAAAAAAAAAAAAGAAGAAAAATTAGATGCTTACAGCACCTGGTATTCCCAAGTGGTCACCCATCTAAGTACTGACCAGGCTCTACGTTGCTTAACTTCGGTGATCGGACGAGAACCGGTGTTTTAAGCGTGATATGGCCGTAAGCGGATATCTTACAACATTTTTACCATTAAACCATTAGTTTGCTTCCCTTATTCTATTTACTTTTCATCATCCATTCAAACCTGGTTTTAATCACACTGTTTTTACACTTTTTATTAAATTTACCCTTTCAAAACACATATTTAAACTGCATGAGAATTAAAACACACACACATCCAAATAAATATAAATTCTACTATCTTAGGCGATTAAATAATAAACAGACTGAAAAACAAAAAGAGAACATAATTTATTTGGGAATTTAATGTGCCGCATAAAAATTTAACGTAAAGCGAATACCCACTCCCAGGACGCGAGGTTGTAATGATTTATATCTACCGCCAACTATTTCAGCCCTGAGTAATCGCAAACACTATTAGTACCCTATTACTGTTTGTCGCATCATTTGCTAAAAAAACAAAACAAACATTAGATGCTTACAGCACCTGGTATTCCCAAGTGGTCACCCATCTAAGTACTGACCAGGCTCTACGTTGCTTAACTTCGGTGATCGGACGAGAACCGGTGTTTTCAGCGTGATATGGCCGTAAGCGGATATCTTACAACATTTTTACCATTAAACCATTAGTTTGCTTCCCTTATTCTATTTACTTTTCATCATTCATTCAAACCTGCTTTTTAATCACACTGTTTTTACACTTTTTATTTAATTTACCCTTTCAAAACGCATATTTAAACTGCATGAGAATTAAAACACACACACATCTGAATAAATATAAATGCTACTATCTTAGGCGATTAAATAATAAACAGACTGAAAAACAAAAAGAGAACATAATTTATTTGGGAATTTAATGTGCCGCATAAAAATTTAACGTATAGCGAATACCCACTTCCAAGACGCGAGGTTGTAATGATATATATCTACCGACAACTATTTCAGCCTTGAGTAATCGCAAACACTAGTAGTACCCTATTACTGTTTGTCGCATCATTTGCTAAAAAAAAAAAAAAAAAAAAAAAAAAAAAAGAAGAAAAATTAGATGCTTACAGCACCTGGTATTCCCAAGTGGTCACCCATCTAAGTACTGACCAGGCTCTACGTTGCTTAACTTCGGTGATCGGACGAGAACCGGTGTTTTCAGCGTGATATGGCCGTAAGCGGATATCTTACAACATTTTTACCATTAAACCATTAGTTTGCTTCCCTTATTCTATTTACTTTTCATCATCCATTCAAACCTGGTTTTAATCACACTGTTTTTACACTTTTTATTAAATTTACCCTTTCAAAACACATATTTAAACTGCATGAGAATTAAAACACACACACATCCAAATAAATATAAATTCTACTATCTTAGGCGATTAAATAATAAACAGACTGAAAAACAAAAAGAGAACATAATTTATTTGGGAATTTAATGTGCCGCATAAAAATTTAACGTAAAGCGAATACCCACTCCCAGGACGCGAGGTTGTAATGATTTATATCTACCGCCAACTATTTCAGCCCTGAGTAATCGCAAACACTAGTAGTACCCTATTACTGTTTGTCGCATCATTTGCTAAAAAAACAAAACAAACATTAGATGCTTACAGCACCTGGTATTCCCAAGTGGTCACCCATCTAAGTACTGACCAGGCTCTACGTTGCTTAACTTCGGTGATCGGACGAGAACCGGTGTTTTCAGCGTGATATGGCCGTAAGCGGATATCTTACAACATTTTTACCATTAAACCATTAGTTTGCTTCCCTTATTCTATTTACTTTTCATCATTCATTCAAACCTGCTTTTTAATCACACTGTTTTTACACTTTTTATTTAATTTACCCTATCAAAACACATATTTAAACTGCATGAGAATTAAAACACACACACATCTGAATAAATATAAATGCTACTATCTTAGGCGATTAAATAATAAACAGACTGAAAAACAAAAAGAGAACATAATTTATTTGGGAATTTAATGTGCCGCATAAAAATTTAACGTATAGCGAATACCCACTCCCAGCACGCGAGGTTGTAATGATATATATCTACCGCCAACTATTTCAGCCTTGAGTAATCGCAAACACTAGTAGTACCCTATTACTGTTTGTCGCATCATTTGCTAAAAAAAAAAAAAAAAAAAAAAAAAGAAGAAAAATTAGATGCTTACAGCACCTGGTATTCCCAAGTGGTCACCCATCTAAGTACTGACCAGGCTCTACGTTGCTTAACTTCGGTGATCGGACGAGAACCGGTGTTTTAAGCGTGATATGGCCGTAAGCGGATATCTTACAACATTTTTACCATAAAACCATTAGTTTGCTTCCCTTATTCTATTTACTTTTCATCATCCATTCAAACCTGGTTTTAATCACACTGTTTTTACACTTTTTATTAAATTTACCCTTTCAAAACACATATTTAAACTGCATGAGAATTAAAACACACACACATCCAAATAAATATAAATTCTACTATCTTAGGCGATTAAATAATAAACAGACTGAAAAACAAAAAGAGAACATAATTTATTTGGGAATTTAATGTGCCGCATAAAAATTTAACGTAAAGCGAATACCCACTCCCAGGACGCGAGGTTGTAATGATTTATATCTACCGCCAACTATTTCAGCCCTGAGTAATCGCAAACACTATTAGTACCCTATTACTGTTTGTCGCATCATTTGCTAAAAAAACAAAACAAACATTAGATGCTTACAGCACCTGGTATTCCCAAGTGGTCACCCATCTAAGTACTGACCAGGCTCTACGTTGCTTAACTTCGGTGATCGGACGAGAACCGGTGTTTTCAGCGTGATATGGCCGTAAGCGGATATCTTACAACATTTTTACCATTAAACCATTAGTTTGCTTCCCTTATTCTATTTACTTTTCATCATTCATTCAAACCTGCTTTTTAATCACACTGTTTTTACACTTTTTATTTAATTTACCCTTTCAAAACGCATATTTAAACTGCATGAGAATTAAAACACACACACATCTGAATAAATATAAATGCTACTATCTTAGGCGATTAAATAATAAACAGACTGAAAAACAAAAAGAGAACATAATTTATTTGGGAATTTAATGTGCCGCATAAAAATTTAACGTATAGCGAATACCCACTTCCAAGACGCGAGGTTGTAATGATATATATCTACCGACAACTATTTCAGCCTTGAGTAATCGCAAACACTAGTAGTACCCTATTACTGTTTGTCGCATCATTTGCTAAAAAAAAAAAAAAAAAAAAAAAAAAAAAAGAAGAAAAATTAGATGCTTACAGCACCTGGTATTCCCAAGTGGTCACCCATCTAAGTACTGACCAGGCTCTACGTTGCTTAACTTCGGTGATCGGACGAGAACCGGTGTTTTCAGCGTGATATGGCCGTAAGCGGATATCTTACAACATTTTTACCATTAAACCATTAGTTTGCTTCCCTTATTCTATTTACTTTTCATCATCCATTCAAACCTGGTTTTAATCACACTGTTTTTACACTTTTTATTAAATTTACCCTTTCAAAACACATATTTAAACTGCATGAGAATTAAAACACACACACATCCAAATAAATATAAATTCTACTATCTTAGGCGATTAAATAATAAACAGACTGAAAAACAAAAAGAGAACATAATTTATTTGGGAATTTAATGTGCCGCATAAAAATTTAACGTAAAGCGAATACCCACTCCCAGGACGCGAGGTT